>MU130374.1:39556-66413 GCA_015039465.1 Phlegmacium glaucopus
AACGATTTTAGTGAGCAAGAATGTCCAATACCCGGGACGGGCAATCACTAACAATGCCCATTGGGACCCCAAAAGGTCCCGATGGACATGGGAATGGGCCGTTTGGGAATGGGTGATGGTTCCCATCCCCAAAATCGCCCAGTCCCATTCCCAAAATACCCCCAAATGCCCAAAAATGCCCAAAATGCCCAAAGTTTTTGGGTGTGAGTTAAACCTCTTTTCATTCGTTTATGTACTATCCTTCACCGCCTTGATTAGATTCTATCGTAGGGTAGGTTGTCGATCCAGTAGAAGGAAACGCAATCGCCCTTAGGACCCATCATGTTGTTGTCGGGATTATAGTGATAGAAAATGTATAGGGTATACCGAGGTATGTGGTTCTGTGTAGTTCCGTAGTCTTTTTTGGAGTTAACGACTAAACACCGTTATTCAAACCTAGTCGGAGCCATTCACCCTCCCTTCGACTAAAACTGACTGGATGACTTTATTCGACCTCAGTCACTATGTAGTCGGTTGCCAGTCGTCCGACCAGTGAATAATCTATGAATAAGAACAAGTAATAAATGACTAGGAAACGTGTAGGTTGACGTGTATCTTTATATCCTTTAACCAGGTTTTTCTGATAAATTCTTTATACGTTCATGTGTTGTAGTCCCTTTTGGGTTTAAATTTTAAAGTACTTTAAAAGCATTTGAAAAGTTTAGATACTTTCAAAGTTTTGAAAAGTAATTAAATACTTATAAACTGTCCCCCCAATATTTTGAGATTTTACAGAGTTTTTAGAGGACTTTAACCACGCATAAAAGACCGATAAAAGTGACCTAAAAGTGTAGAAGTTTTAGACCGCAGTCCCGAAAAGATGTAAAATAAGGCGTACAATCTTGAATATATTGGGTAACAATTAGTTCCAAATTATGATCATGTTATGTGCCATGTCCACAAACAGGCATTTCCTTAAGTTCTTTTTCCATAATGTAAACAGGTACTGCAACGATGAGCAGGTGAGATGACCCCGTTGACCCGGTTTAAATCCGTTGTCCACTTGTGAGGCTTTCTATAAACGCTGACCCTGTTACCTCCTTTCACCTCTTGGTAGTCTCCTATTCCTGGCCCACTGAAACATGTACGCCACCAACCCTAGACCACGTAATCTTTTTCCACTTTTGGTGAGCTGCATCCGTTCTACAGAACCTTGTGCTTGTGGCCCTTCTTTATTAGAAAGCCGTTGGAAGAGCCTGTTCCTCTTGTGGTGGGCGTGTGCCCGTTGAGCCGCCGGACCATTCTCTCTATTATAATTAACTCAAACTGACGCTTTAGTGTTGTTTTACACTCAATTGCTTGGAAATTGGGGTCGGAGACAAGGGTAAGGTAACAATTACTCCTGGCAGAGTGTCGCTACCTCTCATCAGCAAACCCGGGCCCTGCTATGGACCATTATGTAACGCTCTATAGCACCATAGTGCCATAGTATGGGTCCCTATTTCTGTAGTGTCCAGCAGACACTATATAGTACTACATAGCATCACCTAGGGAGTTCATAGCACTCCATAATAGCTCCTTGTTATTCCATAGCACTCTGTACTGAGCTCAATTTGCTGCTCAAATAGTATTGGTTTATTTTTTTCCGAGTGATTTTTCAAACCATTTTTACTCAAAGCCAAGTACTTGAAAAAAAATACTCTATGTATATTGTCCAACTACCTACAATGTGCTTGTCTAATTACACATAAAAATAAAAATCATTATACCATGTTGTTCATTATTCGTTGTATGTCATTTGTGTGTCGTATCCCGCCGTATGTCATCGTACATCACTGTATGTCGTTGTACATCACCATATATCGTTGTACATTGCCATATGTCGTTGTACGTCACCGTATGTCGTTGTACATCGCCATATGTCGTTGTATGTCGTCGTATGCCATTGTATACCGTTGTATGTCGTCGTATGTCACCATATGTTGTTGTACGTCGCCGTATGTCGCCATATGTCGTCGTACGTCGTCGTATGCCATCGTATGCCGTCGTATGCCATCGTATGTCGTCGTATGTTGTTGTACGTCGCCGTATGTCGCCATATGTTGTCGTATGTTGTCGTATGTTGTTGTATGCCATCATATGCTGTCATATGCCGTCGTATGTCGTTGTACGTCGCCGTATGTCGCCATATGTTGTTGTATGTTGTCATATGTTGTCGTATGCCATCGTATGTTGTCGTATGCCGTCATATGTCGCCAGATGTCATCGTACGTCGCCATATGTTGTTGTACGTCGCCAGATGCGGTTGTATGTTGTTGTATGTGGTCATACAATGTGGTAGATGCCAGCAATGTGGTGAGATGGTTGTGCTCGTATTGCTTGTAGTTAATAAAGAGAATTACAAAAGAAAGAAAAAAACGCACATAGTTGGTCTTCGTTGTTGCTGTTCCCCATTGTCAGAGTAATGCCTATAGAATTAAAGAATAAGGGGGGTTGTCGTTGTCAGTGCCATGGCCTAAGAAAGGAAAAAAAAACCCAAAGTGAGTGTTTACCATTGTCGCGTCCATTGTTGTTGTTGACGTGGCAGGTGAAAGCGGTGATTTGTTGTTGTGACGTGGTGACGTGGTGACATTGTTGAAAGGTTTAGGGCTGGGCTGTTGAACTTGAAAGAAATAAGAAGAAAAAAATGAAGCTTACATAAACTGGATATGGTGTGTATATAAGTCTACAGCTACAAAGTATTATGTAGTCCAGTGTAGTCCCCTGTTATCACTACAGAGCAACACTAGCTGTCTATATAATACTAGACAACGCTCCCACACTATGGGATGCTATAGGCTTAGCCTATGTATTATGGCATGTTATGATTAAAAATCAGAGTTTGCTGATGGCCTCCCAGAACAATTAGTAAGTTATTTAGGTCAGAATGTACTCCTCTAGCATATCGGAGACCCTTATACGCGAAAAGATATATATATATATTTATTGGACTATCAAGGTTGCAAGGAGTTCACTATTTCGACCGCTAGCAAAAGTGGAGGTAGATGTAACGAGGCACGGAGTAATGTACCGATGTTTTGCGAAGTAGAAAGATGAACGTGTTGGGATCATGTGATCCCTGCTTCTTGTCCATTAACCACCAGCATACACGATATCGTTAATCGCATTTTAACATTAATTCATTGTAAATTATTATTCCTCTTCGGCATTGACTTCACATTCTTTTCGCCCACCCACCCACTACCTGGTATCTCCTCTGCTCATTAGTCATGTGTATCTCTTCTAATCATCAGTCTGGGCGAGCATGAAGGAGATTAGCGAATTCACAGGCATACTAGGATAGCATGAGATTCTACGCATAAGGTATGGGTCTTTGGTGTTTGTCGCTTCGATATCCTATTGGGCCACACTTCTCATCTAAATATTCAGACTAATGAGCAGAGGTATTGCTGCGGATGGTTTTCCGTAGTCATTTCCTCCGCTCAACCCCGGTTTCGACGAACTAGGAATCCGAGGAACCACTAATCAGAATCGGAATTATCGGTTTCGGATTTTTATCTTGTCGCTACCTCTCCCAGAACAATTAGTAAGTTATTTAGGTCAGAATGTACTCCTCTAGCATATCGGAGACCCTTATACGCGAAAAGATATATATATATATTTATTGGACTATCAAGGTTGCAAGGAGTTCACTATTTTGACCGCTAGCAAAAAAGATTGTTGAGAGGTTTGGTGAGAGGGAAGACTTTGTGTCGAGATAAAGACAGCTTGAAAGAAACTGTATTTACTGGGGGAGCTAGGTATATTCACAGGTGGTACTTATACTGTTCAGAGTAGCAAGTCTTACCAATAGAAAGAGTCGTGCTACGAGTCAAAGGAGGTCAGAAAGAAAAAGGTAAGGACTATTTACAAGTTATGAACGACGGAGACCAGAGGAGGGGAGATCATATGAAAGAGAATGTTACAAAGACTTGAATGTTCCGTCCGACATTGACAGGAGCATGAGTTTCACTATGGGATATGAAAAAAAAGAGGTGATGGTAGACGATAAGAAACACTGAAACAATCCGTGGCAGCGTAATTCCTGCGCACGGTATTTGACGAAAGGCAAGATTCGAGAAGAGGAGGCTAATCACGGATCCAGCGGTAAATATTACCAGCCGAGTTGACTCCCCAAACTACGCCATCGGTACCCGCACCAATATCGACCAAGCCACCGGCGACCTTGACCCAGAGGTCACTTCCGCCCGTGAACGTGTAGATGCTGCCTCCACTGTTGACACCCCACACATTGGTTTCCGCCCCAGCAGAGATCGCAGTGAGGGCACCAGAAATTTTGGCCCAGTGATTGGGATCCCCTTGATCCCCGGTATAGCGATAAATTTTGCCAGCGGAGTTGACTCCCCAAACCGTGCCATCAGCACCTGCGCCAATGTCGGTTAGGGAACCAGGGATACGGACCCAGGGGTCGCTATCATCACCCGTGTAACGATAAATGTTGCCAGCACTGTTGACTCCCCAGACGTTGGTGCGCGATCCAGCAGAGATTCGTTTGAGAGCACCGGGAATTTTGGTCCAGTGATCGGAATTCCACTGAGTATAGCGATAAATTTCGCCGTTGGCGTTGACCCCCCAAACCGTGCCATCAGCAGCCGCGCCAAGGGCGGTAAGGGAACTCAGGGACAAGAACGCCAGTGGCTCGCTCGATAATCACCCGGGTAACGATAGACGTAGCTACCAGAGTCAACTCCCCAGACGCTGGTAACAGATACAGCAGAGATTCGTACGAGATTACCGCTCATCTGTCTCCAATCAGACATTGCGAGCGGAAATAAACGTGACAAAGCAAAAACTGCAGCCACGTGAACGTAGCAGCAATAGTCAATAAAATCTACCTGATAAACCACAGATTTTCCATATCCCATAGTGAAACACATGCTCCTGTCAATGTCGGACAGAACATTCAAGTCTTTGTAACATTCTCTTTCATATGATCTCCCCTCCTCTGGTCTCGGTCGTTCATAACTCGTAAATAGTCCTTACCTTTTTCTTTCTGACCTCCTTTGACTCGTAGCACGACTCTTTCTATTGGTAAGACTTGCTACTCTGAACAGTATAAGTACCACCTGTGAATATACCTAGCTCCCCCAGTAAATACAGTTTCTTTCAAGCTGTCTTTATCTCGACACAAAGTCTTCCCTCTCACCAAACCTCTCAACAATCTTTTTTGCTAGCGGTCAAAATAGTGAACTCCTTGCAACCTTGATAGTCCAATAAATATATATATATATCTTTTCGCGTATAAGGGTCTCCGATATGCTAGAGGAGTACATTCTGACCTAAATAACTTACTAATTGTTCTGGGAGAGGTAGCGACAAGATAAAAATCCGAAACCGATAATTCCGATTCTGATTAGTGGTTCCTCGGATTCCTAGTTCATCGAAACCGGGGTTGAGCGGAGGAAATGACTACGGAAAACCATCCGCAGCAATACCTCTGCTCATTAGTCTGAATATTTAGATGAGAAGTGTGGCCCAATAGGATATAAAAAAAAAAAAAAAAAAAAAAAAAAGATCGCAAAGCATGTTGAAATCACCGACTTAGGCAAGCTCCATTGGATTCTTGGAATAGAAGTCCGTTGTATCCGTGAAGACCACAAAATTGCCTTATCTCAATGTTCCTACATTGACTCTATCCTGTGACGTTACGGTTTTGAAGACCTCAAACCGTTATCCACTCCAATGGACCCCAATGTGCAACTTTCAACTGCTCAGTCCCCATCAACGACAGAAGAATTTGCGGCTATGCGAAATATCCCTTATCACGAGGCGATTGGATCACTCATGTACGTGTCGTTGGGAACAAGACCCGATATCAATTTCGCCATCCAAACCGTTTCCAGGTTCACCACTAAACCAGGTTTGCTCCCATTGGGAAGCCGTGAAATGCATATTTCGATATTTGAAAGGAACCAGGGATTTGTGGCTCGAATACGGAGGGAAACAGAAAGGATTGCAGGGATATGCGGATGCGGATGGAAGTATGGCAGAGGACAGAAAAGCGATATCAGGGTACGCCTTCATGGTTAATGGAGGAGCCGTTTCCTGGAGCGCTAAACGCCAGGAGATCATCTCACTGTCGACAACCGAAAGCGAATACATCGCGGCCACTTATGCAGCAAAGGAGGCACTATGGCTTCGCTCACTTATCTCTCAGTTATTCGGCATCAAATTAGACACGACGACCCTGTTCTCGGATAATCAATCCGCAATCGCGTTGACGAAGGATCACCAGTATCATGCACACACAAAGCATATCGACATTCGTTTTCATTTTATTCGATGGATCGTTGAAGAAGGATTACTACGCCTAATCTACTGCCCCACAGAAGAAATGGTAGCGGACGTGCTTACGAAGGCCTTACCATCCACGAAAGTCAAGCATTTCGCGAAAGAATTGGGCCTTGTATCGTATTGAGGAGGAGTGTTGGAAGTATTGGAACCGACGCAACGGTTCCGAGGTCAAAAGAGGAGCCGAGGACAATACGGTCCAAGGCCCTCCGGGTCTTCATAAAGCCCACATGGCGCACTTGGCGCAGATCGTTCTCCAGTTTATTAACTGTCAGTATATCGCTTCTCGTATTTCTTATCCATCCCTTTGCAGATACCAAAGAGCCGTAGTTATATCTTACTGCAGAAACTTGTAGTATATAAAGAACGCCGTATCGTAAATATATCATTCATTCTTGCTATCGTTCTTACAAATCCAATTCTTAAAAGATATATGGACTGCAGGCAACCAGGCAGATAGAGTCAAATGGCGTCAACAGATTGACGACGACAATGATGCCCTGGCCGAACTTAACCGGGTGCAATCAGAGGCGGATCTGCTAAGAGTCCAGACCGAAATAACCGAAGCAGAGGCGCTTCGCAAGGAGGAAATGAAGAAAAACAAAAACAAATACGCCCCAATTCCAGACAGAGACGTTCCCACTGTAGCCCCGGTTATCGCTTCTAATTACGCGATTAGAAAAATGGACAAGGGCCTTTACGTTGAGTTGTGGTATTACACTAATGCTGGATTAGATGATGCTTTACGGAGCTCGAATACTATTGATGATGAAGCGATGGTTATGCTTCGCCGTCCTGATGGCTCATCTTCTTGGGTTCCCTCGGCATCTGCTAGGGATGCTACCAGAGTTTTGGATGATAAAGATATTTCCTGGGAAGATTTTTGTCAGGCTGCTCCTCGGATGATCATTGCCATGGAACAGGCTGATTGGCCACTGGATCGTGTCACAATGCTCGCCAAGTTCTGGGGAAACCTACAAATTCACGAACTCCGCTCTTCCAGGGACCCACTTGATCAGAAGACTTTAATTCTCTACCAAGCTGAACAACGAAGACTCTGGCATCTTGCTATCACTTCCCCCCGTGGTGCCTACAATCTTTCTCGCATTAATGAAGAAATAATTAGAAAGACTCGCGAACGAGTATATTGGGACGATCGCAAACTCAAGGATAACGAGAGAGATTATCGCGTTCGTCCTTTCTTCCTCTCCTCTCTTAAAAATCCTCGTCTAATAAAATCAATCCTTTTTCCTTTTTTCCTCGTCTCTTTTCCCCACGTTTTGCTACAATGCATGCCCGTCCTTTTGTTTCTCTTGCTATGATGCATGCCCGTCCTTCGCTTTTGCTACAATGCATGCCCGTCTTTCTCTCTTGCTCCATGCATGCATGCCCGTCCTTCTCTCTTGCTCCATGCATGCCCGTCCTTCGCTCTTGCTCCATGCATGCCCGTCCGTCTTACTTGCTCCATGCATGCCCGTCCTTCTCACTTGCTCCATGCATGCCCGTACTCCTCCTCTTTTGTTGCTCCTCACATGCCCGTCCGATCATTGTTATTGCTTTATGCATGCTGCACCATCAGTCTGATCAACGATTGACAATCCCCTCTTCCGTTCCACAACGAAGAGCCCCAGTTCAATCCGTCACTCATCAGCCACGTCGCCGTTCTGTTTCCCCAGACCGACATGCGTCTACCTCAAGGCAGTTCCCTCCTGAGAGATCATTCGGTCTAAAAAAGCCGGATTTTCATACGGGCACATCCGGAAGGGTCTTCTCCGCGTGTGCCGTATGCCTTGGCCGTCATCCCCACAAAGTCGTCGACTGCAACGCTCCGACGCTATGGGACAAGATCACTCCCGCTCTCGCAATTCGAACGAACAAGTCCCTTTCTATGCGGGACGGCCGGTCAGTCTGCGCAGACTGGCAACGAGCCGCAGGCTGCTCAAGCCCTCGCCACGACCCTCGTCACATTTGCTCCGGTTGCGCATCCCCAGCTCACGGCGCTCAAGTCTGTCCTCGAGCAGAGAGGGCTCCGAGCTCTCACTCCATATAACCCAGAGGCCTGGCACGACCTCTTACTTCGGGCTGGTCTCCTGGCGAAATACCCCCACCTTCCACAAAGCATGCGGACAGGATTCCATCTCAACTTCCCAAAAATCACTTTCACTCAAGCTCCACCCAACAAAATCACCATCGTCGAATTTGCTGATCAATTCAATAAAATCATTGCTCTCGAAATTCAAAAGCAGCGCTACCTTGCTCCACTCTCTCGCAAAGATGTCGAGTCTCTTATCGGTCCCTTTCAGTCTTCCCCTTTCTCCATTATACCAAAACCAGGCAGACCGGGCCTTTTTCGAGTGTTGCAAAATTACTCGTTCCCCCACAATACCTCTCTCGACTTCCCCAATCCCTCTATCAACTCATTCATCGACTCAGATGACTTCCCGACCACTTGGGGCACTTTCACCATTATCTCCCTTCTCATTCGTCAGCTACCCCCAGGGTCACAAGTTGCTACTCGCGATGTTGCCGAAGCCTATCGGACTATTCCTCTGCATCCCTCTCAATGGCCTGGAGCCGTTGTCCATATCAGTGAAAATGTCTTTGGAATCGACATGTATACCTGCTTCGGAGTGGCACCCTCTGCTGGGGTATATGGTGTGGTGGCTGATGCTGGTACGGACCTACTTAGGTTCAGTGGAATTGGCCCATTGGCGAAATGGGTCGACGACCATGTATTCTTCCGGATCCTTATCAGGTACCTTGATGAATACAACCACCAGCGTCTCGCACGGCATGCTGTCCTCTCAGCTCGAGGTCAACAACACGATGGAGGTCGTCTATGGTACAGCGGCAGTCTTTTCCCAGATGGCACGCGCGATGAGCATGTCGAAGATTGTCAATTCCCTTGCATTAACTTGTCCAAAAGCTCTCCTCGTTCCATCGAAGACCAACAGTATTCATACAACTTCGATGATATCGACCGCGTTTCCGGCCCTCTTGGAATTCCTTGGGAGTTATCCAAAGACGCCCCTTTTTCCTCATCTACTTCATACATCGGCTTCTGCTGGGACCTGGAAACACTCACAGTCTCGCTTGGTATCGAAAAGAGGAAGAAATATCTTGCTGGCATCGAAGAATGGTTACTTCAGTCATCACATGTCCTCAATGATGTTCAGACATTATATGGAAGACTGCTACATGCTTCTCTCATCGTCCCAGCAGGACGCGCTTATCTCACCGGTTTGGAATCCATGCTCGGTCTATGTAACGACCGTCCTTTCATTCCATACTCACCAGTCAGGGGCATCGCTGACGAGCTCGCTTGGTGGTCTTCAAGGCTTTCCCAACCTGTCGTCTCCAGACCGATCCCCCAGCCAGTTACCCCCGTCGACATCGAGGCCTTCTCAGATGCAAGTTCTGGCATCGGCATTGCCATTGTCATCCAAGGAAGATGGAGGGCTTGGCGCCTCATCCCGGGCTGGCAAACCCTTGACGGCTCTCGAGATATCGGCTGGGCCGAAGCGGTCGGTTTTGAACTTCTCATCAGGACCATCGCTCGGTTTATTGGTGCTAGCGGACACTTTAGGGCATACGGCGACAACAATGGGGTCGTCGAGGGGTGGCGAAATAATAGAAGCAAAAGCAAATCTATCAATGGAGTCTTCCGTCGCATCCACTCATTCCTCGAAGGCTTTGGATATGCTTTCTCTATTCACACAGACTACGTACCCAGTAAGTCCAACCCAGCAGATCCTCCTTCCAGAGGTATCTACCCCCCAACCGAGTTGCTCCTACCCGAGATCTCTCTCCCATCTGATCTCCACAGGTTCATTATTGACTCTACCTACCCCTACAGTCCTACAGAACTCCGTCTCTTCCGTGAGGGCCGTTACCCGCCCGCCGTCGCACAACGCATTGTCAACTCTTTCAGGGATACTGATTCCCACAGCTAGCCGACTTATGCTGCCAGTAACGAATTCCCCCTTTTTAATTCCCGCCCCCTTTGCTCGTTCTTCTGACAATGCTAATTCGCGTTTTTCAGCCCCTATCGATGTTACCTCTTCGTCCTCATCCTCGAGACTTCTTAGATATCGCCCTGACCTTACCCCTTCAGTTTCTGAGTTACGCCCACACTGCCCAGCCCGTGATCGTCTTCACCTCTGGAAGCCATTATTTTCTCGATCCACACTCATAGACGGTCATTCACTAGAAATAACCGAAGCCGACTTAGACCGCGTCATAACAGTCATCAATACTTCATGGCAGCCCAGCACCCGGGAAACTTACGGTGCTGGTCTCCTTGTTTTCCATGTCTTTTGTGATCTGCGGAGTATTCCAGAGACTCAACGTTGTCCCGCTCTTCCCTTACTTATGTTGACCTTCGTTTCTAGTTGCGCCGGTTCTTATTCTGGAAAGACTCTCACAAACTATTTTTACGCTATCCGAGCGTGGCATGTGTTGCATGGTGCTCCATGGTTGATGAATCCAGCCGAAATGAAAGCGGCCCTTGACGGGGCTACCCTCCTGGCCCCGCCTGCATCAAAGAGGCCTAAACGAGTCCCGTTCACACTCGAAATCATCGTCTCAATCATATCGCATCTCGACTCCACCAAACCTTTGGATGCAGCAGTCCATGCTTGTCTCACCACGATGACGCAATTAGGCAAACTCTTTAAGTGACGCTCACTCTCCCGCGTCTGGGACCCCCACGGAGGTGCTTTTCTCTCGGAACAGTTCTCCACCCAACAACTGGTCCTTTACCAAGCTGTCTCGTTGAACACCTAACCTTCCCGGTAGAACACGCCTGGTCATTTGCAGGAGGGGCAGTCCTCTCCAGAACCAGGCTCCTTCCCGCTTCTGCCATTGAGCCTTCGGTACGGATAGAACCAGTAAGGATTATAGCCTTCCAAACTGTACTACCCGACCCAACTTCCGAAAATCGCTACCATGACACTTAAGCGGTTCAGCTCGCCGACTTATCTTGCAAAAAAAAAAAAAAAAAAAAAAAAATTAGGTTCAGTGGAATTGGCCCATTGGCGAAATGGGTCGACGACCATGTATTCTTCCGGATCCTTATCAGGTACCTTGATGAATACAACCGCCAGTGTCTCGCATGGCATGCTGTCCTCTCAGCTCGAGGTCAACAACGCGATGGAGGTCGTCTATGGTACGGCGGCAGTCTTTTCCCAGATGGCACGCGCGATGAGCATGTCGAAGATTGTCAATTCCCTTGCATTGACTTGTCCAAAAGCTCTCCTCGTTCCATCGAAGACCAACAGTATTCATACAACTTCGATGATATCGACCGCGTTGATAGGACCCAGGAGACGTCTAGGGATGTAAACGCACCATTTTCGCGGTTTCACAACCTTTGCAGTATACTCGCGGATGCTCACATATCATTGCGGATACTTGCAGATCATTGCAGGTCATCGCAGATCATTGCAGATCATTGCAGGTCATCGCACATACTCGCACATACTCGCAGCTCATCGCAGAACACTTGCAGATCATCGCAGACACTTGCAGTCATCACCAATATTCGCATTATCATTCGCAGTTGCCAGCTGTTCTTGCAATCATTAAACACGACTCAAACAATCACTCAGGTGACTGTATTACTCATCACCTTTATTTTTATCTTGTCCCCTTTATTTGGCTCTTATCTCCTATGTTTCATTACCAATTTACCGGATCCATGTGACTCCACTTTAACCCACATTTTACATTCTTGTTTCACCTTTCCGCACTTAGCTATTGCTAGTTACTATATTATTAGCAGTAGCAAGTAGGGTAACAAGGGAGAGGGGAGAGACGAAATTACCACACTTTTGATCCCACCTTTGGAACGTCGTGCTAAGCTACTCTTGCACTCCTTAAAAATCATCCTGCAGGCTTCGCTTTTTCTGTGCATCATCTCGCACTTTAAAGCGAACCTTCGCACCTCATAAAACCTCACTATCACCTACTGAAGAGAACTACATCAACCCCACGAACTACGTACTACTTGCGGTCTGTCCCCACCGCAGGTACATCAGCGTTTCCGGCCCTCTTGGAATTCCTTGGGAGTTATCCAAAGACGCCCCTTTTTCCTCATCTACTTCATACATCGCCTTCTGCTGGGACCTGGAAACACTCACAGTCTCGCTTGGTATCGAAAAGAGGAAGAAATATCTTGCTGGCATCGAAGAATGGTTACTTCGGTCATCACATGTCCTCAATGATGTTCAGACATTATATGGAAGACTGCTACATGCTTCTCTCGTCGTCCCAGCAGGACGCGCTTATCTCACCGGTTTGGAATCCATGCTCGGTCTATGTAACGACCGTCCTTTCGTTCCATACTCACCAGTCAGGGGCATCGCTGACGAGCTCGCTTGGTGGTCTTCAAGGCTTTCCCAACCTGTCGTCTCCAGACCGATCCCCCAGCCAGTTACCCCCGTCGACATCGAGGCCTTCTCAGATGCAAGTTCTGGCATCGGCATTGCCATTGTCATCCAAGGAAGATGGAGGGCTTGGCGCCTCATCCCGGGCTGGCAAACCCTTGACGGCTCTCGAGATATCGGCTGGGCCGAAGCGGTCGGTTTTGAACTTCTCATCAGGACCATTGCTCGGTTTATTGGTGCTAGCGGACACTTTAGGGCATACGGCGACAACAATGGGGTCGTCGAGGGGTGGCGAAATAATAGAAGCAAAAGCAAATCTATCAATGGAGTCTTCCATCGCATCCACTCATTCCTCGAAGGCTTTGGATATGCTTTCTCTATTCACACAGACTACGTACCCAGTAAGTCCAACCCAGCAGATCCTCCTTCCAGAGGTATCTATCCCCCAACCGAGTTGCTCCTACCCGAGATCTCTCTCCCATCTGATCTCCACAGGTTCATTATTGACTCTACCTACCCCTACAGTCCTACAGAACTCCGTCTCTTCTGTGAGGGCCGTTACCCGCCCGCCGTCGCACAACGCATTGTCAACTCTTTCAGGGATACTGATTCCCACAGCTAGCCGACTTATGCTGCCAGTAACGAATTCCCCCTTTTTAATTCCCGCCCCCTTTGCTCGTTCTTCTGACAATGCTAATTCGCGTTTTTCAGCCCCTATCGATGTTACCTCTTCGTCCTCATCCTCGAGACTTCTTAGATATCGCCCTGACCTTACCCCTTCAGTTTCTGAGTTACGCCCACACTGCCCAGCCCGTGATCGTCTTCACCTCTGGAAGCCATTATTTTCTCGATCCACACTCATAGACGGTCATTCGCTAGAAATAACCGAAGCCGACTTAGACCGCGTCATAACAGTCATCAATACTTCATGGCAGCCCAGCACCCGGGAAACTTACGGTGCTGGTCTCCTTGTTTTCCATGTCTTTTGTGATCTGCGGAGTATTCCAGAGACTCAACGTTGTCCTGCTCTTCCCTTACTTATGTTGACCTTCGTTTCTAGTTGCGCCGGTTCTTATTCTGGAAAGACTCTCACGAACTATTTTTACGCTATCCGAGCGTGGCATGTGTTGCATGGTGCTCCATGGTTGATGAATCCAGCCGAAATGAAAGCGGCCCTTGACGGGGCTACCCTCCTGGCCCCGCCTGCATCAAAGAGGCCTAAACGAGTCCCGTTCACACTCGAAATCATCGTCTCAATCATATCGCATCTCGACTCCACCAAACCTTTGGATGCAGCAGTCCATGCTTGTCTCACCACGACGTTCTATTCAGCCGCTCGACTCGGCGAATTCACAGTACCATCGCTAAAAGCCTTCAACCCAGCCCATCATGTCAAACCTTCCGATATTAGGAATGACCAAGATAGGCATGGCTTCCGAGTTACCGTCTTCGCCCTTCCTCGGACCAAGACCTCTCCTGACGGGGAGGACGTTTACTGGTCCGCACAAGATGGACCTTCCAATCCACAAGTTGCTCTGTCGAACCATTTCCTGGTCAACAACCCACCTCTTGACAAGGCTCTCTTTTCGTGGAGGCACCCCCAGGGTCTGCGCCCTCTCACCCGCAGTGAATTTCTCAAACGGATTAACGCAGTAGCAGCTGAGTTGGGCATCGAGTCCCTCAAAGGTCATGGCATTCGAATTGGTGCGACGCTAGAGTACCTTTTACGAGGCATCCCTTTCGACATGGTCAAGTCCATTGGCAGATGGTCGAGCGAGGCCTTTTTGCTTTACCTGCGCCAACACGCGGTCATTATTGCTCCTTATATCCAAGGTACTCCAGTTATGGAAGCCTTTACTCGCTACACGATGCCCCCTCCTCGTTAATCATCTCGTGGTGAGTCTCTCCTTCAGCCCATTTCCTAGATTAGGGGTGTCTAAGACTTCGCTTGTCGCGTCTCTGGGCTCCTTATACCTGGGAATCACAGCTCATCTTAGATTGTCTTTTTTCATAGGTCCGGGCCCTTGTTTCAGTCGAAAAACCCTTCGGGTTTTTGCCCCAACATAAACACACTCTCGTCAATTTACATAATCATTTAATCTACCCTCATTGATCTCGTAGATCAATTTTCTCCTTTAAAATAACACACCCTTCGCTCGCATAGAGAAAGGTTTAGGGCTGGGCTGTTGAACTTGAAAGAAATAAGAAGAAAAAAATGAAGCTTACATAAACTGGATATGGTGTGTATATAAGTCTACAGCTACAAAGTATTATGTAGTCCAGTGTAGTCCCCTGTTATCACTACAGAGCAACACTAGCTGTCTATATAGTACTAGACAACGCTCCCACACTATGGGATGCTATAGGCTTAGCCTATTTATTATGGCATGTTATGATTAAAAATCAGAGTTTGCTGATGAAGAATGATTTATTCGTTTTGATACTACTCGAGTACATATACTACTGGGTTTTATCAGTAAAGTATGACTATGGCTTTTTAATGTCTGTAAAAGGTTGCGTGTAATTAAAGAAGTAAGCAATTTAAGCAGATAAAGAAATCGGGAAAGATGAGCGCCAAGCGCGCCATGTGCTTTTCATCAAGCCTAGGAGGCCTTGGAACGAATTGTTCCTCGGCTCCTGTCTTAACCTCGGAACCGGTGCGTCGGTTCCAATCACTCCAACAGTAAAGAAAGTAAAGAAAACGTCTCTCGATCTCAACTCGACATTCCTTCTTTTCGGCTTTCTTCTTAGTAGGCTCAGCTACGCTAACAATGCACCGGTCGAGACCAGTCAAGCGAAGGAAAGTCGGCACAGTCAGTTTTATGGTCTATGCGCGTAGTTGAGGCGCCTCTCGTAGCTATGGAACTACTGGATTTATATTAAATGGGCACTTGGTAAAGGTAGTCATTTAATATGGTGTAACTTACGGACTGAAATTCATATGTCCGAGCTCAGGTGCGATGTACCCCTCTGTTCTCACACGACCCTGTAGCAGTTGCATTGCATTCCTTACCCGGACAGCCTATGATGCAAGAGCTCTTGATGGAGTTGGCTGAAGTGGCAGATCTCGCTGCACGAATAGCAATGGTGGTGGAATATATTGATGAACTATCTAAATGAACACAGTACAACTTGTTCTTTCTTCACTAATCTCGGTGCTGATAATAGCTGGTTGATGTATGTAGTTGATGTAAACAACAGGGAAATCACTTCCATTCCTTTGAATGTGTTATATCATACCAGTGTTATTGCGCTTAACTGTTGAGCTGACAATGCAATGTAGTTGATGATATAAGATAATAATATCTGATCATGCTAACATCTACGGAGCAAACAAAGCTTCCTCCTTGACCGAATTAATCCTCCCCGCTGCCTGCAATGAGGCCTTCTAACCATGAACGTAACTCTCCCTTTGGATCAAAGCTATATCTCTAGCAAAACAATAAGAGTAGAACAAGAGGTATGACTTTTAACACGAACCTCGAGATAGCCCATCGCACCGGAACAAAATCCTGTTGGTGGGGTCCATTTAGGCTTGGTCCTCGGAGATAGGTAGTGAAGCGTCCAAAGCCCGACCAAAATCTTCTTACTAGGATACGCATGCGAGAACCAGCAGGCGAAGTACGTTGGTATCCAGCGAGAATGTGGATGGAGGTTGGAATGAAAATATGTCGCATAGGTGATCAAGTATAATTCCACAAAATTTGTATAGCACCTATCCCGTATATTGGGAGGGGAATAGTATGTTGCTTTCTCCAGGGCTTCAGTGATTTCGAAACTTCCATCAACATGATTCCCCCACCCTTGCCCGAACTTGTCTTGTGTGACGGCCTCCGAAGGTAGGATATTGTATGGGGGGATGGTATTCTTTAAGAAGCGATTTTCTTCCTGTGTGTATCGAGGTGGAAATTCTATGGATGATAACTGCATTTGTTCGAACTCAAGGTCTCGAGATAGGTACGGCTGGTAAAATGCTGGGATAACCCTGACTTCATATATCTGGGCCATGGTTTGAAGCATTTTTTCTACAAGACCATAGTTCTTGTCTGCGAGTAATGGCGGAAGTGTACTTTGATTCTATAACAAATTCAATATGCAAAAAGACGAGGAACTAGTATGTCGCTTGCCAATTGTCTATGCATCCATTTGATGACCTCTATTTCTAGACCGAGACGATCATCACCTGGGAATTTCGACTCTGTCCACTCATTGCTTTCGCATAGGCGATTAATAAATAGTCGCATATTGTGACCATCGTCCTCATCCTCGGCAAATTTAATGTCTGAGATATCGGGGTTTATCAAGAATGATCTAAAAAATTGGGACTGATATGTTCGCAGACTTCGAAATCAAATTTAGTGTAGAAATGAGTTGGCATTGCAGGTTTATATAGACATAAGACTTACTCGCAACAATGAAAGGTCAATGACCATGCCTTTTCATTGTCAATCAATGCAAGTGATTTCCGACTGAGGCGAATACATCGTTTACGATATTTAACATGAAATATTCCTCCACGTGATGCACTAGACAGAAATCCGCGCAGGCCACCGATGCCATAAGATGCCGAACAAGTAGTACGTAACGCATAGTACACGGAAATCAAGGCTGAATGTTCTATCAGCCATTTCTTCGTGAATTTCTTACCAACCTCAAGCGAAACGGACACGTCGTCCAGAGTTAGACGATGTTCAGCGGTGATGAAATATGGAACATTATTAGGTAGCAGAAAGCTGCTGGTGGGCAATATTTGTCGGAAACACTCGTCTTGAACAGCCTGAATTTCCTCTAGAGTATCATCGAGTGTACGTGTCATAAAAGCGTTGTTTTCATTTGTCTTAAAGAATAGTCAACTAAGAGAAATGCGAGACTCCATTAATTCTCACCACGACAGAACGCCATACGACCAGTCCAGTCCAAGCGTAATACATGCAGCGAAGTAGAAGTTTGGGCTGTATTCCATTTTTGTCACAATCCCATTGGTGGATTGCAGATCTCAATTCCTCGACGCGGTGCATAACCACAGCATGACTTGCATACTTAGCTTCACCATGAATCAGGTCCCTCCACATATCGTCATAGACAGTTAACAACCCCCAACTACACAGAAATCAGTCAACAAAATATACATAAAGACGTGAAGTTACCGGTCATCATGAATGCCCATCAAGCTGCCAACGATCATATCATGTCCTTGGTTAAAGAGTTCATCCCTCGACGCTTGAAAGTCGACGAAAAAAGGGCCTGATCTATTCCTATCTAGAAGATATTCTTTGAACGAGAGATGGCAGAAACACAGGCGTGTTCCAGGACGACCGAAAACTGCTTCCAGATCATCATCCTGATCCACAACGTCTCGTCTTCTCCATTCAATCAAGGAGCTGAGTGCACGAAGTATGAGGTTTAATTCGCCGCGGTGTTCCACGTCAAGGAATTTCTCAATTGCGATTGGGTTTGAGGTGGCGATGATGCCTGCCAGAACACGAAGTAAGATTCCTGGCCTTGGATAAACAGACAATATCTTGGTATAGAGTTGATCTACGTCAGAGAATGCAGATGCTCGCATGGGACCAGGTGTGCAAATGATATCAAGTTGAGTTTGCGGGTTGCAAAGTTCGGCGCCAATGAATTTCAAGACGGTAGATGCGTACACAAACTGTCCCGATGCATCATGTACAAGACGATTGATTATTTTCGTTGGAGGCCATGGTTTCTCGATGTTTGCCATAACGTCCCAGTTTTTGTCGAGAATTTCAGCAAAGCCGTCTTCAAAATATTTCCTGATGTCTTGAGAAGTTTGGCGGGAGTCGCTTAGTTCCAGTCGCTGCGTGATATCTGAGAGCGGTTGCCGACTGAACTTGTCGCGAATACAATGTTCTGGACGGCTGGCAATCAGAAAACGAAGGGGGATGCGAAATACAGTCCGTGCTCTGCCAATGAGATCCAAAATGGCCCGCTGCATGTCAGAGCCATCACATTCATCCAATCCGTCAATTATGATCGTAGGAGTGTGGGTTGGAGGGCACGGACAACGAGTAAAGGGTTCAACGATGAGTGATTTGAACTGCGTGTCGATCGACTTTGTAGGTAGAGTGAGATCGGACGACATGGCATCGCTCACAGGCCTGCGCATACCCGCTACATGCATGGCAATCTGATAGGCCAAGGTGGAGAATAGAAAACTGCAATTACCCCGCCCAGGTACGCCTGACGCAAAGAAAAAGCTCCCCGCATAACGGTCCTTGTACAACTCACGAAGGAGCTCCGCAATCGTCTGCATAATGGCGGATTTTCCTGCTCCTGCGGGACCATACAGCCATAGCGCATCATCTGAAGGGTTCGGATCGTTGATCCACTCGAGTATTGTCTTGACGATTTCTTCTCGAGTTCCAGGATGACATCTTCCAGCTGGATACCTTTCTCCAGAATCGTAAATCGCTCCGTGGGAGATCGCCTGACTCAAGGCGAGAAGACCTATTGAGGAAATGGTTGGTAGCAAGTTTCTGGGAAACAGACCAACTCACCTGATTCCTGAGGATGTATTTCATTATAGCTTCCATGAACCTCTGTAAATATCCCACCGTGGATTGCCAAGGTATTGACTGAACCGAATGAGACCATTCTTTGTCTCCCTGTCGGAGGCAGCTTGACAGTAAAGTGGATTGAGAACTAGATTCGTTGGGAGACTGTTTAGAGGCGGTAAAAGGTATGGTCCTGTCGTACTTTTCCTCACACTCACAGAGGCGGTGCTTAAGCAGTGTACATACTAGGGTTGCGGGCGTTGCGGGCCGATGCTTTGCAGGCAATACGAGTCTTACCGCTGTGTTGACCCAAACCTTGGGTGGTGTGAGTCCTTTCCTCATTTCGGACCGCTTTGAACTCTCTTTCGCGGGGCGACAGCAGCGTACCGTATGAAAACTTTACCGTATTAAAACTTGGTAGCATTTGAATGTCACGTCGAAGGTCTGAACCTCCTGTTTAGTTTTGCCACTGGTCAGACATTGTTGCGAAAACATATAGGCACCGAAAGGAAATTACTCCATATTTTAGACTGTGCTTAGGCTGTGTATGGAATATACTATTTGATCAGCACTGGCTCGATGAGGAGCAATTCCGGCGTCACAGAATTAACGATCTTTCTAAGGTTTTCCAGAGCTTCCATTGCATTCATTCGGTGGCCGGCGTCAGGATGAATCATATCCACCAGGATTTGATCAATTCCAGAAATTGTACTCTGAAGAGAGTGAAATAAGGAGAGAAATACGTAAGAATTCTCATAGAAAGGGATAATAGGCGATGATTGCTCACCTTGAAACCTTCAAAACTCTTTCCCATTTGCCAGGCCTTCCCAGAAGCGAACTCGGGTGCGTGAGGGCGGGCATACGTTTCAAGTTCTGTGAAAAACCCTCCAAGGGGATAACCTGTCATTATGCATTCATCGACGGGGCATTCTGGTGAGGATTGTATCGCGACTTCGAAATCGATGAGGTATACTCGAGGACGTGAAGGAGAGATTTTCATTGTCGCTAAGGACTCGGGATGCCATTGAATAACGAAATTGTCACGGAAGGCATCCTGCTACGTCCGGGGAGGGAAGGAGTCGAGTATGGAACACATATTAACATCAGAAGCACAATGAGAACAATCACGCGATGTGCAATTTTCAAATCATGGATAAAGGAAAGGACCTATACATAGGTTACAATAAAGAAAATTAATTGTTAAAAACCTGCAGATAACTTGGAGAGCGCGATACTTACCTCCAACATTTGCATCAGCATCTCAATAATATCGCCAACGGAGTTCTTAGGCCAGTAGTCAAATGCGTATTCCACAGTTCCACCCACTTTAGGGAAAATATGCCGAAAGTAATGTCCTCCCACTCGAACCCGGCCAACATCGGGAGGGCATGGTTATTACTCCATAGGCTATCCTTTCCTGTCGCGATCCTGCGGAGGATTTTGAGATGATCATGGCCTTCATTACCAATAAAAATGACACGGACGATGTCATTGTGTCCCTCACGTGTTCGAGCGGCTCGCTGATGGGGATTCTGAGAGCAGCACGTTAGAGGGTGGCAAATAGACACAAGTTCGTGTCACTCACCCCATAATCGAATCGACGAAACCTTCTTACAGTTCCTGGACTATTAATTGCGTCACCCTTAAAAGGCGTAGCATAACCAAATCCACTCGAAATGGGCAAGGAGTCTTCATCACCAGGATGAACAAGAATGGCATTGAAGGCATTCCGCCACAGAGTATATCTGCGTCATGGAATACTTCAGCTAAATCAGTCCAAATCTGCCATTCTTCCTCCCAAGTATTTCCAGGTATTCTCCAAGTGTCGAGATTATTTGGAAGCTGTAATTCATAGAGTTCAAGGGATTTCAATTACCTACAGACGAAAATGAATCGCACTTTCCGTCGAATACTTTTTAGAAGGAGGATGGATTTCCCAGAGAGCGTAGGATGCAACCACAGCTATTGTGGATAAGGTTGCAGCATAGTTACACAGAAATGAGTAATATCAGAATCTCGAGGGTTACGTTGAACAAAGCTGAGGAAAGTTCATACACTGCTGGCACCCAACTATATATTGCTTAGGTAAATGATTGGAAAATTTATTGATCATTGTTTAAATTTTTGAAATGTCCCCTGTTACTGTAAATAATTTGAAAATGTGTGACAACTTCTAAATAAGTTAATTTCAATTAACTTATTTAGAAGTTGGTGACTATTTACAAATTATTTACAGTAACAGAGGACATTTCAAAAATTTAAACAATGATCAATAAATTTTCCAATCATTTACCTAAGCAATATATAGTTGGGTGCCAGCAGTGATAAGCGTGAGAAACACAACATGGTTACTAATCTTCTTTCGTCGGCACCTTGTTTTTCTCTGCCCTGCTCTCTGCCGTCTTTCTTTACACACCCTGGCAGCCTTGCTATTAACCGCTTCGAGTTGACTGAAAATGACAACTATGGCTAACCCTTTGAGTCTCATTGCTCTGAACAGCAGTAGGCTCATTACGCGCTATGATGCTCCACACATGAGGGTATGATGGTAATACTGAACACCGCTTCCCACTTTTGCCTGTCCTTTCCCTGGTTCGGCACAAATATTCTCGTCACCGTATATCCTTCTGCTTATAGGTCTATTTAAAGTCCCTTTATCTTTGTACATCGACGGTTAGAGCCCTTGACCGGCAGATAAAAATATTATCATTCACGAACCCAAGTGCATAAAAATTTTCAACTAGCATTCATCCATTCAAAATCAACAATCAACCCTTCGACGAAACCATTTAGCTATACGGTCTACTGAGTGGTGACACCCATTTCAATGGGTATAGCCCGCAGCTTTACCTTTTTTTACTCAGACCATTTCTTCTGAATCAACCACCGGACCAGAACATCAACATGCATTCATCATTCACGCCGACTTTCCGCAAAAATATACGGGGTTGCCTTGCCGGGTATTTATAGTATATCTTATCCTAACCACAAAGTCAAACATCATTAATCCACCAATCTAGGCGCTCATACTGGCAGTAGCAAGCCTAGATGACATGGGTGCAAACGAACTGTGAAGGTTCTTTTCAACCATTGTCAAGAAATACTAGTAGGTAAAATACTCGATATGACCACTACCATGTGGAATTTCAACGGTATTGTAATCCAATGTAAGGAACGGAAATTGTTCAGACGTGTATTTCGCAAGCGTATCCCGTTTTAGCAATACGTCACGCGTGACTTTTCCCATTCCGGAAAAGTGACGCGCACAGGAAAAGGAGCACGGGCAGCAACGGGCTCGCGCGATGGAAATGAAAATGAAGACAGCTAAAAATGAGCTAGCATGCTCTCAAAAATTAATTAAAGAAAAACAATTTTCTTTAAGGATCAATAACGCTAGTAAATTTCATTTTAAAATTTCCTTCATCCTAGGTATAAAAGTAGCAGAGTTTTATCGTAGAAAGGGCAGTGGAACAGCCCACCATTTAGCTAGCCTCGGATCTCTTATCCCATTCTCAAAAGGAGATCTAACAAATCTCTTTACTACAATTTCTCTTTCAAAAATACAAAACACGTTACATATATGAGTTCGCAACTGCATAAGCCGTTAGTGTAAACGCACGTCACGTGACTTAAGCGCCCGCACCATCGGAAATTATTATTTCCGACTTACCCTCTCAAAATCATCTGTTTCGAACTCCGGAACAATTACACTATTACACCAACATCCGTTGAAGGACTTCAGACATCATCGGTCGCTTGCTGGGATCATCATTGAGGAGCTCGTTGCTGAGAACAAGTAACCAGTCACGGGATGGAGATGAGGAATAATGCATGCAGGACCTTCTGTACGACTTTGCCTGTTGACCACAAGTCGGCACGGATCGGACTGAAATTTGTTTGTTCGACCTCAGGTGCGATGTACCTCTGTTCCCACACGACCTGCGTTGCATGCCTTACCCGGACAGCCTATTATGATGCGACAGCTCTTGATGGAGTTGGCTGAAATGGCAAGTCTCGCTGCACGAATAGCAATCAACGGTTGTGGAATGTATGGATGAGCTGTCAAAATGAACACAGTACAACTTGTTCTTTCTTCTCGGTGCTGATAACAATATGATCATGCGAACATCTACTGATCAAACAAAGCTTCCTCCTTAACCGAATTAATCCTCCCAGCTGCCTCCAATGAGGTCTTCTAACCATGAATGTAACTCTCCCTTTGGATCAAAGCTATATCTCTAGCAAAACAATAAGAGTAGAACAAGAGGTATGACCTTTAACACGAACCTCGAGATAGCCCATCGCACCGGAACAAAATCCTGTCGGTGGCGTCCATTTAGGTTTGGTCTTCGGAGAAAGGTAGTAAAGCGTCCAGAGCCCGACCAAAATCCTCTTACTAGGATACGCATGTGAGAACCAGCAGGCGAAGTACGTTGGTATCCGGCGAGAATCTGGATGGAGGTTGGAATGAAAATATGTTGCATAGGTGATCAAGTAGGATTCCACAAAATTTGTATAGCACTTATCCCGTATATTGGGAGGGAAATAGTATGTTGCTTCCTCCAGGGCTTTGGTGATTTTGAAACTTCTATCAACATGATTCAGCCACCTTTGCCCGAACTTGACTTCAAGTTCTGTGACGGCCTCCAAAGGTAGGATATTGTATGGCGGGATGGTATTCTGTAAGAGGTGATTTTCTCCCTGCGTGTATCGAGGTGGAAATTCTATGCACGATAACTGCCTTTGTTCAAACTCAGGGTCACGAGATAAGTACGGCTGGTAAAATCCTGGGATAACCCTGGCGTCATATATCTGGGCCATGGTTCGAAGCATTTTTTCTACAAGACCGTAGTTCTTGTCTGCGAGTAATGGCGGAAGTGTACTTTGATCCTATAACAGATTCAATATGCAAAAAAGACAAGGTCGGAACCAATATGTTGCTTGCCAATTGTCTATGCATCCATTTGATGACCTCTATTTCTAGACCGAGACAATCATCATCTGGGAATCCCGACTCTGTCCACTTATTGCTTTCACATAAGCGATTTATAAATAGTCGCATATTCTGACCATCGTCCTCATCCTCGGCAAATTTAATGTCTGAGATATCGGGGTTTATCAAGAATGATCTAAAAAATTGGGACTGATATTTTCGCAGACTTCGAAATCAAATTTAGTGTAGAAATGAGTTGCAGGTTTATGTAGACATAATACTGACTTGTCATCATACCAGGTCGGTGACCGTCCCTTTTCAATGTCAATACATGCAAGTGATTCCCGACTGAGGCGAATACATTGTTTGCGATATTTAATATGGAATATTCCTCCGCGTGATGCACTAGACAGAAATACGTGCAGGCCACCGATGCCACCATATTCCTGAAAAAGAGTAGGGAGAGGAACATGTGGTGTCCCATAGTCCGCGCAAATCAAGGTTGAATGTTCTATGAGCCATTTCTTCGTTAATTCCTCATCAAACTCAAGCAAATTGGACACGTCATCCACAGTTAGACTACCCTTAGCAGCGAGGAAATATGGAACATTATTAGTTAGCAGAAAGCTGCTGGTGGGTAATATTTGTCGGAAACACTCGTCTTGGACAGCCTGAATTTCCTCTAGAGTATCATTGAGTATAGTTATCATAAAACCATCAATTTCACCATCCTGAAAGAATAGTCAACCAAGAGTGGTGCGAGATTCCATTGATTCTCACCCCGCAATAGCGCCATAGGTCCAGTATAGTCCAAGCATAATACATGCAACGAAGTAGAAGTCTGGGCTGTATTCTATTTTTGTCACAATACCATTGGTGGATTGCAGATCTCAATTCCTCGATCCGGCGCATAACCACAGCAGGATTTGGATACATGGCTTCACCATAAGTCAGGTCCATCCACATATCGTCATAGACACTTAACAACCCCCGACTACACAGGAATCAGTCAACAAAATATACATAAAGACGTGAAGTTACCGGTCATCATGAATGCCCATCAAGCTGCCAATGATCATATCATGTCTGTGGTTAAAGAGTTCATCCCGCGACTCTTGAAAGTCTACGAAAAAAGGGCCAGATCTATTCCTATCAAGAAGATATTCTCGGAACGATAGATGGCAGAAACGCAGGCGTGTTCCAGGACGGCCGAAAACTACTTGCAGATCGTCATCCTGATCCGCAGCGTATGGTGTTTCCCATTCAATCAAGGAGCTGAGTGCACGAAATATGATGTTTAATTCGCCACGGTGTTCCACGTCAAGGAATGTCTCAATTGTGATTGGGTTGTCAGTGGCGATGATGCCTGCCAGAACACGAAGTAAGGTTCCTGGCCTTGGATAAACAGACATTATCTTGGTATAGAGTTGATCTAGATCAGAGAATGCAAATGCTCGCATGGGACCAGGTGTGAAAATGGAGGTCTTTGCTGTGATCCACCAGATCTGATCAGATCTGATCAGAATTGGTCAGATCTGATCAGATTCCGGTCAGAATTTTTACAAGCCCAAATGGCAGTAATAGAGCCAATTTTTCAGTACTTTTCTGTCCCCCACCAGATCTGATCAGATCTGAGCGGAATTGGTCAGATCTGCTCAGATCTGCTCAGAATCTGACCAGTTCTGACCAGTTCTGCTCAGATCTGAGCAGATTCTGAGCAGATCTGATCAGAATTTGCAATACTTCTAAGTCAATTCCTACTAACTCATATTTTTTCAATGTTGTTGCTATTGTTTACTGTTTGTTGTGCATTCTGTTGTGGGTGTGTGCAGGTGACTGCGGGTCTGTGCAGGTCAATGTGTGTGTGTGCATGTTGCTGTCGGGCTGTTGTGGGTGTGTGCAGGTTACTGCGGGTCTGTGCATGTTGTTGTGGGGTTGTTGTGGGTGTGCGCAGGTTACTGCGGGTCTGGGCATGTTGCTGTGGGGCTGTTGTGGATGTACGCAGATTACTGCGGGGCTGTGTAGGTCAATGTGGGTGTGCGCATGTTGCAGTGGGGCTGTTGTGTCTGCGCATGCTACTGTGGGCCTACGTATGCTGCTGTGGGTCTGCGCATGCCTGCGCATGCTGCTGTGGGTGGGTGTGGGTGTGCGCATGCGACTGTGTTACCGCGGGTGTACCTATGTTGTTACATGCTGTGGGTGGGTGGCGGGGAGTAAGGAACGATGTTGTTGTTGTTGGAGAATGTCCCAAAGATAAATAAAATTACCTATTGCTGCTGCCGTTACTGTCGTGGGGGTGACCCCCGGATAAGAAAAAATGAAAGATAGAAAAAAAATGAAAGATGAAACATGAAAAATATCCGATGCTTTTACTGTGGTTGTTGGGGAGAGTGATCCCATAAACAAAACTATGAAATGATCCGATAATCATAATTATTTTACTTATTATAACTTGAAAAACATAAGTTCTATAAACTCTTATATCTTAAAAAAGAATCTTAGGAAAATCTTTAATGACCGATTCATTCTAAGACTAGTCTAAGACTGGTTAAGACCACCCCCTGTCATTTCATGACTTAATCTATATAATAAAACATGAAGATTACATAACCATTGATTAGGGGGGAGTTTTTCTCCCCATTAATTAGGTAAAATTAAGATTAAAATTAATTATACAATCTTTTCAA
>MU130374.1:67334-121064 GCA_015039465.1 Phlegmacium glaucopus
GTCACATGTGATCACGTGATCACACCCCTCGCACTGAACAAAATACAGAATTTTGACAGCAGCAAGGCATTGCAATCCTTACACATTGTTATATTTGGTTACTGGTTCAATTCCTGCATCGTACAGATTATATAATTATTTTATTATTATTAGTATGGTCAGGGGATTAATTTCTTAAGCTCAATTCTGCTCGGATTCTGCTCAGAAATGGTCAGATTCTGCTCGGAAATTGGTCAGAATTAAATCTGATTAGATCTGATCAGATCTGGTCTTTCTGATCAGATCTGATCAGAATCTGGTCAGAAAAATTGGCTCTATTACTGCCATTTGGGCTGGAAAAAATTTCTGACCGGATCTGATCAGATCTGACCGGATCTGATCAGATCTGACCGGATCTGATCAGATCTGACCGGATCTGATCAGATCTGACCGGATCTGAAAAAAAAAAAAAAAAAAAAAAAAAACTAGGACTAGTCGAGGCCTGTCTGACTTGTCTAGGCCTGTCGTTAAAACAGGTCGGGTTTACCGTCAATATCTCGGTAAAAGACTGGTCTAAGAGTAGTCAGACTAGTCTAGCTTAGTCTAAATTACAACTGGTAATGGCCCGTCCATTTGACTGGCAAGGATTCGTCTTAGGTTCTAATCCTTTATGTACTAGTTCGAGCCTTCCCTCCACATCTATTCTCTTATCTATGTGATTCGGTACTCCTACGTACGTTCGGTAGTTAAGTCGGGAAGTCGAGTCGGTAATACCCACCCAGGTTATGAGAGATAGACGCGTGACTTTGGCCGGTTCTGTTTTATTGTAGATACGTTGGTAAAAAGACTGTGGAAAACTACTACTTTTAAAGACGATGTTACATAATGTTTGTATAGAGTCGTCAATAAAATTTAATAAGGTTCGAGCTCCTTGGGTACTTACCCCGGGTGATGGACCGGGTGTAGTTTTAACAGTCGAAATTAGAACTGTAGGGGAACATATCATGGTATCATAAAAGTATCATAGTACCATCTATCATTATCACAAATCGTATTCACATGATAAAAAGATCATTTCAGTCTACTAAGTAAAAGATTCGAACGTTGAGTTAAGACGAGTCTTAGACGAGTCTAAGACCAGTCTTTAACCAGTCTGAACCTAGATTAGTTTAGTCTAGACCACAACGTCTTTTCTGAAGGACCTTAGGTACACCTAAGGTCCACCTGTAAGGTAGTAAGGTATACCTTAAACCGACAAAGGAACGGTAAGGTGTACCTTACCTCTGGGATTTTAACCACCCTAGAGTCGGTTTTGTATATGATCAGATCTGACCGGATCTGATCAGATCTGACCGGATCTGATCAGATCTGACCGGATCTGATCAGATCTGACCGGATCTGATCAGATCTGACCAATTCTGATCAGATCTGCTCAGATCTGGTGGATCACAGCAAAGACCTCCAATTTTTCTGACCAGATTCTGATCAGATCTGATCAGAAATACCAGATCTGATCAGATCTAATCAGATTTAATTCTGACCAATTTCCGAGCAGAATCTGACCATGTCCGAGCAGAATCTGGTCAGATTCCGAGCAGAATTAAGTTAGATCAGCAAATGAACCACTTGAGTTTACTAGAAAAATAATATAATTATGGTAATATGTCAAGTAGCACTATATTGAGATTAGATGGCAATGACCTTGTTGCCATCAAAATCGTGTATTTTGTTCAGTGCGAGGGGTGTAATCACGTGATCACATGTGACTTGCACAAGTAATGTTGATTTCGTTCTCTGTCTCTCACACCGTCACACGGCCAGTAACGACAACCACAGACGATGCACAACATCGTCTGTGGTCATAAAAAGGTAAGTCAATTATTTTATCGACCCCCATTATATGCTAATACCCACTACACAACAACAGCAACGAATAACGGCAACGAATAACGGCAACGAACGACAGTGGCAGCACAACGACGACAGCCATGTAACAACGGTAACCCCCCCTGGTGAGGGGGGGTATTTTTTATTTTATTCTATCTTAATTCATTACTAACGACTTACAATAGTCATGTACGACATACGACAACGATAGCGAGCAACAACAACAACGTACGACACCACAACAACAATGTACGACACGACGACGATGACGACGTGCAACGGTAACCCCCCCTCACCAGGGGGGGTATTTTTTTACTTCATTTTATGTTAATTCACTACTAACATGTTGTATTAGGCCATGTACGACGTACGACACGCACGACGACGACACACGACGCGTACACACGTACAACAACAACACACGACCTGTATCACGACAAACGACCAATGTGACGACGACAAACGACACCCACCGGCTTACAACGACGTACAACACGACGGACGACGGCGGTGACGGCTACCCCCCCCCTCGAGGGGGTTTTTGTTTGTTTTTATTTTATTTTTAATTCTACTTTACTAATTACCACCAGATCCCCACTACTGCCATGCCTCAACCTCGACACACCATCACCACCCCCCCTTTCACCAGGGGGGGTTTTTTTAATTAGTTTTCGAACGATGACAAACCACAAGCCACGACAACAACGACAAACGACAACAATGACGACAAACGATGACGACGACAAACGACAATGACGACAACGGACAACGACAACGGACAACGGACAACGACAACGACAACGATGACGGACAACGACGATGATGACGGACGATGAACGACGACGGCGTTGCCTCCTCGTCGTCGTCCGTTTCGACCACCCACATACACCCATTTTACGCCCATCACCCCCGTTTTGCACCCATCACCCCTTTTTTACACCCATCACCCCCGTTTTGCACCCATCACCCCCCCTGTCTACCACCTGCCCATTCATTTCACACCCACTCTACCCACTCATTTTGACCACTTAGTATTTTGATTTCATTTCTCTGATATCAACTAATGTATTTTGTTATTCTAATGTACTAGTAACTAATCCCACCTCAAAATGTATAATTAATCCATTTAAATTAAAATTAAAATTAATATGTTAGAAATTTTAGAAAAAATATGAGTTAGTAGGAATTGACTTATAAGTATTGCAATTCTGATCAGATCTGATCAGAATTGGTCAGAACTACTCAGAATCTGACCAGAATTGCTCAGAACTGCTCAGAACTGCTCAGATTCTGAGCGGTTCTGGTCAGATTCTGATCAGATCTGATCAGATCTGAGTAGTTCTGACCAATTCTGATCAGATCTGATCAGATCTGGTGGGGGACAGAAAAGTACTGTGAAAATGATATCAAGTTGAGTTTGCGGGTTGCAAAATTCGGCGCCAATGAATTTTAAGACGGTAGATGCGTACACAAACTGTCCCGATGCATGATATACAAGACGATTGATTATTTCCGTTGGAGGCCATGGTTTCTCGATGTTTGCCATAACGTCCCAGTTTTTGTCGGAAATCTCAGCAAAGCCATCTTCAAAATATTTCCTGATGTCTTGCGAGGTTTGCCCGGAGTCGCTTAGTTCCAGTCGCTGCGTTATATCTGAGAGTGGCTGCCGACTGAACTTGTCGCGAATCCAATATTCTGGACGGCTGGCAATCAGAAAACGAAGAGGGATCCGAAATACCGTCCGTGTTGTGGCAATGAGATCCAAAATGGCTCGCTGCATGTCAGAGCCATCACATTCGTCCAATCCGTCAATTATGATCGTAGGAGTGTGAGTTGGAGCGTATGGACAACGAGTAAAGGGTTCAACGATGAGTGATTTGAACTGTGTGTCGATCGACTTTGTAGGTAGAGTGAGATCGGACGACATGGCATCGCTCACAGGCTTGCGCATACCCGCTACATGCATGGCAATCTGGTAGGCCAAGGTGGAGAATAGATGACTGCCATTACCCCGCCCAGGTACACCGGACGCAAAGAAAAAGCTCCCAGCATAACGGTCCTTGTACCACTCACGAAGGAGCTCCGTAATCGTCTGTATAATGGCGGACTTTCCTGCTCCTGCGGGACCATACAGCCATAGCGCATCATATGAAGGGTTCGGATCGTTGATCCAATCAAGTATCGTCTTGATGATTTCTTCTCGCGTTCCAGGGTGACATCTTCCGGCTGGATACCTTTCTGCAGAATCGTAAATCGCTCCGTGGGAGATCGCCTGACTCAAGGCGAGAAGACCTATTGAGAAAATGGTTGGTAGCAAGTTTCTGGGAAACAGACCAACTCACCTGATTCCTGAGGATGTATTTCATTATAGATTCCATGGACCTCTGTAAATGTCCCACCGTATATCGCCAAGGTATTGGCTGAACCGAATGAGGCCATTCGTTGTCTCTCTGTCAGTGGAGGCATTTTGTAAAAGCTTGACAGTCTCCAGGGTTGCGAGATCTTTACATAACTTACCAAGTAACTGGTTCGAGTTGACAACTAAGGTTAGACCCGTCACCCCTTGATAGTCAGATATTCACAAACCCAAGTGCATAAGAATTATCAATTAGCATTCCAGCTAAATGCAAAAGCCTAGCATTCCCTTGTGCGCCTGTGTTTGTATAAACAACCCTCTTTTGGCAGTTTGAATTCCGCGCCGTTCTTCAATCACAAGTTGTCACTGGCTCCACAGCTATGACGTAAGCTGTGGTGCAAGCGCCTCCTCACCTTCGCGCTTAGTGGTAGGTCATGGTGGTTACAAGTCTGAAGGCAACTCAATGGCACTAACGACTACAACCTTCGGACCCTCCATTACAGTGGGGCCGTTGCTCCAGCTGCTCCACATGGAATACCGAAAAAGGACAATGATTGGCGGGAGGTACAATCTCGGTCTTGCACCAAACTTGAATGCAGCTGTTTGTACAAACACAAGCGCATGTGGTGGAATCTGAGAATGCACCTAGGGTTTTTATTTTAGCTGTCATCATTCAAAATCAACAATCAACCCCTCGACAAAACCATTTGGCTATACTGTCGACCGAGTTATGGCACCTGTTTTAATGGGTATAACCCGCAGCCTTACTTTTTACGCAGACCATTTCTTCTGAATCAACCACCAGAGACCCATCAGCATACCTTCATCATTCTCGCCGACTTTCCCCAAAATATACGGGCATATCTTGTATCTTAACCAAGTTACATCATGAACGTTATCGTCATCAAAAATGCCCAAGTCGTTTTCATCCTCCAAATCAAAATATTCACGGTCGTCCTCGGTGGTCCGTGTTCTCGTTCGCTTGGTCCAAGAACCACTGGAATGCATAGACCTTATCAATAGCGCCTTTTCTGTTAATAACGGTTATGGCCTGTAGTTCAACGCGCTTGTTATATAGCTGTTTGACAATGGACTGGAGCACAGATGCGAGATTGTACATCTCGCGTTGGAAGGTGACAGCGTCATCTTTATCGGTAAGATCAAAATTCTTCTGTGAAATACAAACCTAAGAAAAAATAAAACCAACAGGTAAAATGAACTCAGAGAACTAGCTGATACCTCATTGGTAGCCGACTCCTTTTTCTTCATTACGATATATCTTTCAACGTTCAAACTTGCTGTAAAACAAATACCGACGATAAAAGGATGTGTAGAGGACTCGGGCCCTACAGAGTTGGAAGACAAGACGGGCCAGGGCGATGGCTTGCAAGAGCGTATGGTAACGGTCCTGATTATTAGATATGACCTCGGTGATGATCAAAGGCACGTCAAGTTCTCCGAACCAGACGCTGAAATCACTGGTTGGAGTATACCTCCGTGGCAAGTAGCTCATGGTAGCACATGAGACGAACAAGCGAAATTTCCAAGGCATTTCTCTGAAAATGAACATGATCATTATGTATGCGAACAAATGTTGATTGTGCTTACTCTTGATACTCGTATCGGTGGAATTTCCTCCGAGAAGAAAGGTGGAAGGAAAAAGTTATCTTTCAATACGTGGGCCTTCAGTGACGATGATTCCGCCTTGTACCGTGAGGCGTCTGCGTGGAAACAATGCAGTAGAACGTAAAATCTCTGCTGCTCTTGACGGTTGTGTGATCCTCTGACAGGGTACGTATGTAACTTGATTCAAACTGGGGATCGTAGCTGCGTGCAATGGAGAGATCGGGATCGTCATCCTGAGTCTACCAGGAAGAAAAAGATCATTGATGATATCAGCCTAAAGGGAAGGAAGCGAGTCACGTTAAAAGAGCGCTTTCGAGACAACTTAATTTCTAGGTCCAGTATTTCAGCTGGCTTTCTCGTAGAGTCCTGTTCGCCTTCTTCCATAAAAATACCTCCGTTTGAACGAACGTCGTCCTCGTTCCACTGGCCGGCGAATCTAATTCTGACTTCTAAACATTGGGATAGTGGTGTTTCAGATTGGCTACCGCCCTTCCTTCAGCAACTGAATCTCCATGTTGATAAAGGCCTGTGATGTGACAACCAAGTGGACGGCATCTCTGTTGCCCGTATCGAGCGTTTTAGCAAGCGAGTACGGATATGGGATAGTGTCGAAATGACGATGAATGTCTCCAATGCTTTCTGCCCACCCGTCCTCTATGACAGTTTCCACAAGGAGAGTTTCTTTAGGCTACGATATGTTAGTACATCAGGGACCCAAGAGCAATGGATGCCACTCACCTTCCAAAAATCAATCGTCAGTTCGAAGGCTTTGAACCTGAGGCCTGAACATCTTGATCAGTTCCGTAGCGGGTAGACTCTGGCATTTTTGTGACGCGTCATCGAAGAGTGAGCGAGGGGAGCGATTGTCGGGACGCGATTTGTCGAAGGAAGAACCAGTGGACATCGACCAACTCCTCTTGGGACACGGTGGTCTTCGATCTCGGGGACATATGTAATGGCAGGTTCCAACCCCGCCGGGTCCGATATACATCTTATCTAGGGTTGCGGTGATTGAACAAAATGATTGCATCAGTGATCCTATTTGTAATATAAACCTTATGCTTCGCAGGTGAAATCGGCTACGCTTTCTTATGTATCTCCTTTTTTTTGTAAACCCCGAAACGATGGGTAAGAGCCTGATGCAATGGTGCTAATGATCGTTCGTAGCAATGTAGAGCATGTCACCCGACCGTGTTCTAGTACCGAGCATGTGATCGCCTGACTTGTCCCTAATGCCGGCCAGCTGCCGTACACCCATAAAGGGAAATATCAAGGCTGATCCGATTTTCACTGCCAGGACCTGCGACAAAAATTGTACACAATTCTACCATTCCAACGTTACGGGAATCAGCATTTAAGACTTGATCACAGCAGAGAAAGCAGTACTGATATCGTGAGTGCTTTGGACTGGAAATCATTTCTCTGACACAGCAGAACGAAATAGAAAAACTCAGCGTTGACTACTCTAAGGCTTCAGAAGCGCCAATAACTTGGGATCTAGGCAAAGGAGATGATCTCGGAGTGAGTCGTTAGGTTTATTTTCTGTGATTTCTCACGAGTTTTCTTGTGATAGGACATTATTAGCGCTTCAACATCGAGTCTTAACCATTCCTCGTCGGCTCTGTCACAACATGCAGCACACGGCCATTCCATGCGAGACCAACTCAAAGCCATTCGAACGAGAGAAGAATCACTGGATGAACTCAAACGCCGCCAACATGCTGTCATCTGGAAGGCCGAAGATGCAGAGAAGAGATTGAACAAAATGAACCCGGAGCACAAAAATCTTGCAATGCATCACAGACTCTTAATCGTCTTCGGGATGATATTCGGACAATGAGATCTGGCATCATGTCAGAGGAACCAGCTTTGGGTGATTTCAAACGGACAGCGACAAGGATGTGGATGGGCCTTAAATTTGGTGACCTTCTCGAACGATGTGAAAAAGGCACGGTCAGGAAATTTTCGTCTTTTGTCTTCTCTTTTTCCCTTACTTATCCCATTCTACTTACATTTCAGACGAAATATCAGAAGCAATCATTCGGCGTGGCTTACCACCAAGGTTCTACTATGGACATGACAAAGTAGACGGACTTGTTGCAGAGGCTCATCGATGTGTCAATGGGGTAACCCTTTCTACTGTTCCCACTGTAGGATTCCGTGACAGGCGCCAATACGAACAAAAATCTTCCAATGCACAAGTTCTCCGCAGATAGATTATGGAGAGCCACCGAAGAGCGACGCATGGTTATCGGGCGATGTTTCCAAGACGATAATTCAAGTTATGTTCAGACACCTGTCCGATACCATTGCCTTCCCCTCAAAAACGAAGGCGCCGTGGATGATTTTGGCGTTAATGTTTGTTCTACCAGTCTTGTAGATATTTCGAACGCTGCAGGCTGATTTGCAACGTTCCCCAGCCAAAACACGTCCACAGGGAGTTACTCTTTGCAAGACCCACCCTCGTTAGGTGGACGTAATCTAGTTGATGATTCATCATTTTCTGCATCCGTAGCCGAGGCCTTGCATGAGAAGGAAGATCTAAAGGCAGAACCTTGTCGCCTTGGGGTAATCGATTCAATGGCGGTTCGGAGTCGTCTATCAATCTAACGACTTCTCGGGGTGGCCGTTAACGATAACGATCCACCGCCTTTCGAAAGGTTTCCTCCTGTGTCTATTACGGCTCCTTTCTCGCAGGTCGCAGCGGACAATAACAAACGTTCGTCGGGTCAATTCTCTCCTCTTCCACTGCCACCGCCTGGTGCAGCTCCTCCAGAATTGGTCGATCCACTGACTAACCCACTTCGATCGATCCAGGAACCCAGCCATTCCCGTCAGCCTTCACACTCATCTGAAAGTGACGATGCTTTATTAGCGTACATCACGGCAGCAGATGGAGATTCGGTCGTTGAGGAATCGCCGCCCAATACTGCGCTTCGCTCTCCAGTTCCACCTGCCACTGCTACGACGATGACAACTACTTTATCGGCCCCAACTACGGATGAATGTGTTCTGCTTCGATTTCGATCCTGGGGATAATCTCGGAAATGTTGAAACGAATACAACAGAGAACGGTAGTGATCCCTCTCAGCATGGTAAAGTGGCCTGCCCCCGTCTTATTAAGCTACACGCGATGGCGCTTCTACATCAGGTAAGTAACCTATTTATTAACATAAAGCTCCCCATTTTTAAAGATATTATTATTATCAGATATTCAGAACAATGCCAGACCCTGTATGTCTGCTAGGATTTCGCTGTCTTTCTTATTTTCAACCCCAGATTTCCAGAGGCAAGATAGTAAGGATGAGAAGGAAGCCACAGGTCTGTGGTATGTAATTTCTGGTCTTCTTTACATCCTTACTAATCGACCCTTCCTTCCCATTGATAGATGCTGAAGCTCTGAAGTCCTCAACTTCGCCCTCTAACGAAACGAGCATTTTACGAGTACCGGTCTGTTGCGCTACTCCTAAGGAAGACTTTTTGAAAGCCGGCTATCCAGATTGGGTCCGGGGGCGTTTCGAGCAGATCTTCAAACACGAAAAAGCCCACATCCAGTTCCTGGAGAGCGCGCTTACAGCTGCTAGTGCTGAATAGTTAAACCTTACGAACGTTGTGAATATACATTGTGCGTTTCACTTTTGATCTTCTTTCTCGCTCGTGTTTTTATTTTTTTTCTAGCGACGACAAATCTCCTTATGACTTTGTTAATTTGAGTGAGGCTTTAGAAGCTGTCGGAACTAGTGCGTATGCTGGAGCCATTCAGTATATTCTCCAACGCTAACCACATCAAAAATAGGCTTTCAACACTGCTGCTGCCTCTATCCCCACAACAAGAGGCCCGTCACACCTCGTGGATTAACTCGACAGTTCATAAACAGAACCCTTGGAACACCGCATTCGAGGTATGTTGACTTATGTTCACATTGGTTGATCGTCTATATAACCTATTACAGACCCTTTTCACCGTCAACCAAGTCTACAGCACTGTTTCCAACTTCATCAAGTATGACAGTTGTCCTCAATCAAATTACCCTCCTCCCACCTAATCACCACGCCTACCCCCAACTCACTCTTGCTCCTAAGCTCGTTCCGGGACATGAAACTCAGCTCTCCTTCTCTCTTGAGAATGAGCAAGAGCATCTTTGTGTGGCATTCCTATCGGGTGCATCTACGATCTTCGCGCCTCCCTGAAAGAAAGAGGGCAATTAGCTGCTGGTAACTGTATTTGTAGTTGTTTTCAAGGGATCAGCGAGGCTAGACGATGAGAGCACTCCATGGCCATTGTGAGCTACCTAACTTATTGCTTTTGGATTCGGGTTGCTCGGGTGAAAACGGACCGCTGATGGATGATTTGGCGTTCCCGTCAACTCAAAGACGCCATGTAGGTAACAGTCAGGATGCCATCGAGGCTATCGAATTACTGCTTCTCGCGCTGTTAGGAAGACATCTGATTTTACGTTCTATTGCATCATTCATCCAATTGGCCGTTCGCTGTGCTTATTGAAGAACTCGGCGCTCGCTGTCTCATGGATTAAGCACCGTTACTTCGTTGAGCCCTGGGCCATGGTTTAGATCATCATCAGGCGCCGAATCATCACAATTGTATTCCAGCTCTGTACAGTACAGTACGTTATTGTGGCTGGTATTTGAAGGTCGTGGTCATAACTTGGAAATACCTATATTTAGAACTACATTGTGGGAAAAGCAAACTCGTACAGCCTCATTGCTCTTAACTATCATCATCATGGCGAGCAAGAAACTATCTAAGCGAGATCCCATAGAAAAAGCTGCTCGATCTGTCAAAGGGAAGTTAACTTCTTTTTTTAATCGGTCGCGCCCGTCCAAACTATCGTCGATCGATGTGGGTTCACGCTCCGATAATCATACAGCAACGATAGATGCAGCAGGAATGAGGTGAGTAACTGAATCATGTCGTTGGCAATTTATCGATTATTACTTGACATCCTCATACTTTTTAAGTAACCCACCACTCAATATGGTCTCTGTGGTCGGTGTCGACCACACGCCTGCCACTGCAGTGGTTGCGAGTACGGAAGCAGTGTCTCCTCTCATTTACGTACCCGCTTCAGCGTCGATACCTGATGTGCACAAGCAACACAGTTCTGCCGGGGCCCGGGGCTCAGCACCAGAAACTCCACCCACAGTCAGCGTCCATGTTTGCGCTTACGACCATCGTCACTAACCAACGTTCATTTAGGGCACCACTCCGAACAATCATACTGTCTTCCAAGGTGCTCACGATGTGACCCTGCATTACCCGACAATCAACGTGGCCAACGCTGTAAACATCATTCCATTTGCGCAAAAACCAATCTGTGTACTGATAGTTCTATCATCATGTTAGATCAACTTTCATTCACCATCCAATCCTGACGGAAACGAACAATCTAGGTCTCGAATTATAGTGAGGGTCTTTAGTCTTCGGACTGTGACAATCATCGCTAAAACCTAGTTTATAGGCACTACGTGATAATCTCTTACCTCGCGCTCAGTTTGCAGAGTACAACGCTGCCTCTCCTGCTCCACGCAATGCATGTACGGAGAACACTCGCAAGGCAATCCTTGATACACTGCGAGTGTGGGCAAGTGATAATACGGCCACAAAGGTATACTGGCTCAACGGGATGGCTGGAACCGGTAAAACAACAATTGCTTACTCATTCAGTCAAATCCTTGATGAAAAGGAATCCCTTGGTGGTACCTTTTTTGCTTCTCATCTCCGGATTGATACCAGTGATGTCCGTTGTATCATCCCCACCATCTCCTTCCAGTTGGCCAAGTATCACCCCTCTTTGTCCCAACTTATCTTGGATGTAGTAGAAGCTGATCCTGACTGCTCATCTTGGAGGATTGGGAAACAATTCCTGAACTTCATTGTTAGACCACTCACTGCTGCATACAGGAATACTAGAGAAGGAGTAATTGTCCCAGTTATTGTTCTTGATGCTCTGGATGAGTGCTCTGATCAGTCCCTTGTGGCTGAGTTGCTTTCTGTGATATTAAAGCACAGTAAATCTCTTCCAGTCAAGTTCTTCATCACTAGTCGTCCAGAAATAGGGGTGATGGAGACTTTTGATGGTTCTTTGAATCATTCCAATTTCATCCTTCATGAGGTTGAAAAGGAGATTGTGCAAGCTGATATTGAGCTTTACATTCAAGCTTGCTTGCTTGGTGGGAAAAATAAGTACAATAGGCATACTTGGCCACCCCAGGCTGAAGTTGAAGGCCTTGTTAAGATGTCTGGTACTTTGTTCATTTATGCAGCAACTGTCTGCAAATATATTGCTCAGAGAGGTAGCTCTAGCATGCCTGGGCGTCTTTCAGATGTGGTCAATTTTGCATTGGAAACTACATCTGGTCCAACCCAGCCACTACATGCTCTTTATGAAAGAATTTTGGATGCTGCTTATGACTCTGCAAATATTATGGAGGCATGGAATACAGACATGGTTCTGACAGCTGTTGTATATGTCTATAATCCTCTTTCTATGACTGCCATCAGTCTTTTGATGCAAATACCCATGGAACAAGTTGATGCAGCCCTTTCTTCCCTTCATTCATTGATACATATCCCATCATGTCAACACCCTGCTAAGCAGATCTCAGTACTCCATGCTTCCTTCTATGATTTCATCAGTAATCATTTTCTTTCCTCAAAGCATTATCTTGACCCTTGTGTTGCACATAACCATCTAGCACTTCAGTGTCTGTCCTTGATGGAGAAAGAATGGTCACAGAAAGAAAGGGTATCTTACTTGGCAGAGAGGAAATGTGAAGAAATTTCTGAAGCTCTTGCATATGCTTGTGGTAGCTGGGCCATTCATTTTACCTATGGAGACAACAACAATGAATGTGTGGAATTGGAGCATTTCTTTCAAAGACATCTTCTGCGATGGATGGATTGTTTGAGTATTTTAGGAAAATTGGAGACTGCCATGCATTTATTGCAAAAACTAGAGAATTGGCTTACAAATGTAAGTGATCTTGTTGCTGCAGATAGATTGTGCTTACTATAGAAAATAGACCCAAAATACCTTGGCAACAACTGTGATTGATGCAAAACGGTTTTTGAAAGAAAGTTTTGGTTTCATTAAGAATACCAGTCTTGAAGGATGTCCTTCGGCCCTAGCTTGGCTGCCTGAAAAATCTGATATTTGGAAAACATATGGAAGTAGGATGGACTGTCCATGGAAGCTCTGTGTGGGAAGGAGAAAAGTGTGGAGCCAATCTGAAGCAGTTCTGAGACATTCTGCTGGTGTCAACTCTGCTGTCTTCTCTCCTGATGGTAGGCATATTGCCACTGCATCTTCAGATCACACTGCACGGATCTGGAATACAACTACAGGAGAGTGTGAGGCAGAGCTCAAAGGACATTCATATTGGGTCAACTCTGCTGTCTTTTCTCCTGATGGTATGCATATTGTCTCTGCATCTTCAGATCACACTGCACAGATCTGGAATACAGCCACAGGGGAGTGTGAGGCAGAGCTCAAAGGACATTCAGATTGGGTCAGATCTGCTATCTTCTCTCCTGATGGTATGCATATTGTCTCTGCATCTTCAGATCACACTGCACGGATCTGGAATACAGCCACAGGGGACTGTGAGGCAGAGCTCAAAGGACATTCAGATTGGGTCAGATCTGCTGTCTTCTCTCCTGATGGTATGCATATTGTCTCTGCATCTTCAGATCACACTGCACGGATCTGGAATACAGCCACAGGGGAGTGTGAGGCAGAGCTGAAAGGACATTCAAATTGGGTCAGATCTGCTGTCTTCTCTCCTGATGGTATGCATATTGTCTCTGCATCTCATGATCACACTGCATGTATCTGGAATACAGCCACAGGAGAGTGTGAGGCAGAGCTCAAAGGACATTCACATCAGGTCAACTCTGCTGTCTTTTCTCCTGATGGTATGCATATTGTCTCTGCATCTGATGATCACACTGCATGGATCTGGAATACAGCCACAGGAGGGTGTGAGATAGAGCTTGAAGGACATTCAAGTTGGGTCAACTCTGCTGTCTTCTCTCCTGATGGTATGCATATTGTGTCTGCATCTTCAGACTGCACTGTACAGATCTGGAATACAGCTACAGGAGAGTGCAAGGCAGAGCTCAAAGGACATTCACAGCAGGTCAACTCTGCTGTCTTTTCTCCTGATGGTATGCATATTGTCTCTGCATCTTCAGATCACACTGCACGGATCTGGAATATAGCCACAGGAGTATGTGAGGCAGAGCTCAAAGGGCATTCACATCACTCTGTTGTCTTCTCTCCTGATGGTATGCATATTGTCTCTGCATCTTCAGATCGCACTGTACAGATCTGGGATATAGCCACAGGAGAGTGTGAGGCAGAGCTCAAAGGACATTCACATCAGGTTAGCTCTGCTGTCTTCTCTCCTGATGGTATGCATATTGTCTCTGCATCTTCAGATCACACTGCACGGATCTGGAATACAACTACAGGAGAGTGTGAGGCAGAGCTCAAAGGACATTTAGATTGGGTCAACTCTGCTGTCTTTTCTCCTGATGGTATGCATATTGTGTCTGCATCTTCAGATCACACTGCACGGATCTGGAATACAGCTACAGGAGAGTGTGAGGCAGAGCTCAAAGGACATTCAAGTTGGGTCTACTCTGCTGTGTTCTCTCCTGATGGTATGCATATTGTGTCTATATCTTTAGATCAAACTGCACGGATCTGGAATACAGCCACAGGAGAGTGTGAGGCAGAGCTCAAAGAACCTTCAAGTTGGGTTGACTCTGCTGCCTCTGCTGTCTTCTCTTCTGATGGATTGAATATTGTCTCTGCATCCAGGAATCATGCATGGATCTGGAATACAACCACAAGAGAGTGTGAGGAGCTCAAAAGACATACTTCTGTTCTACCTTCATCTAATAACCATCAATCATCTGTTTTATCATCAATTCCTGATGGTATTTTTATTCACACTGATTTTAAGGGCTACATAAATGTCTCCCTTGAGCCATCTTTCCTTGACATATGCAAAGACACAATATTCCACACTATAAACCTTCAGAGAAGAGTCTGGGTTCCACCTCCTTTCCGTAATCCAACCTCTATTGGCTATCACAAATCCAAAATATGCCTTGGGTATGGATCAGGAGAAATTTTGCTTTTAGAAGTATGTATAGTCCTTATATTTCATAATATTACTACTGCTGATCTTTCTTCTATTAAATATAGTTGCAATGTTAACATCTGTTAGGGGACACTAATTATTTTGTTGTATTGACAAATGCACACTCCCCATTTGCTCCCCATCCCCCTCCTCTTCTTGTTGATACAAATGGGTACCAGTAGTTACAAGCAAATGTTCCTTGGTACTATTGAGTTCATTTATTATACCTAGGCATACCCAATATCACCACACAAACACTCACAAAGTGAAGCTGGACAGCCAAATCAGGATTAAAACCCTCAACACAAACAAGGACAAAGATCACGGTTTTTGGAACCCCATTCTCTCTTCAAAGTCAACCATCTTTCTATTTTTCCATCCAGAGTGCATATATTTAAAAACAATGACGGCGCCAAGGCTAGCACATACGATCTTTCTCTCAGGCAATTGCGAAACTACTCTACTGCTGGGGTGATACATTCACACCAGGCAATCCGGCAAGAAATAGCTATGACGCTGATTTGACAAGCGATCTCAAGGCCTTACTTTGAGGTGCGCTTCCTTTGCTGCATCCTTCTCTAAAGGAGTTGAATGGTCTAGATGTTTGCCTTGACTTACTTTACTTCTATGTGCGTGCAGATATAGGAACAAACGATAATAAATGTTCGGCTCAAAGGAGCACGGGCTTGGGATCGCTTCGCAGCACCGTTCATGAACAATTTTCTGGCTGATCTTTCTGCATGATATTCGCACATTCATGTGAGTTTAATATATGATTTAAGTAAACTCTGGGCTTATAGTTGCTCAAGGCCTAGCCTCAATGCCTGAAGCTTGAGAAAGCAAGTCTCAAATCTATCATCTTTGCTTCCTGGGGCCATTTTGCCCGAGATTCGAAGTACTGGGATAGCAGACCCCGTGTTCATAATACAAGCCTCGAATAGACAAACGGCAGAATTTTCACTTTTCTCGAACTTCTACTCATCTCACGTATGAATCATGCGAGTATAAAGTCTGCTTCAAGTTTGTCAATATAAAAGCTTAGTTTGACATTCAACCGCGTCCTCAGTTCTAGGCGAAAATGTGGTATTCGTCTGGTCTCTTGGCGCTTTCGCTTGCAATCACTCGCGTCCCCTTTGTTTCTGGTGCTGGCTGGGAGTTCGTCCAGAATGGAACATCTGGTATCCTGGCACTTGAAGCAATCGTTGTCTCCCCCACCCTGGCGATATTTTTCGACAGAGCCAGCAATGATCCTCTCATGGTAAACGGCCACTCGGCATGGGGTGCTCTTTGGAACTTCCAAACTAATACAGCAACACCGCTGGATCTGATTACTGATAGCTTTTGTGCCTCTGGTGGATTTTTGAGTAACGGCACTATGGTAAGAGAAATCAAACTGAGAAATTTCAACAGTCTTGGTAACAAGTTCATAGGTGGGCATTGGAGGAAATACTCCCGCCATTTCCGCCGCTCAGGACGGCCGGATGGGTATCAGAATCTTCGAGCCGTGTGAGGATCCCAATGGCGTCGATTGCACTATCTTTGAGGACCCCGCGACGCTACATCTCGTTGAGACTCGATGGTATACTTCAGCAATTAGAATCTTTGACGGCTCCCTGGTATCTTCTGTTCATTTTTGTTAATACCTTCTGCCTTACCCTATCTTTTATCGCAGTTGGTTGTCGGAGGAATTCATGAAGCCACACCTTTCTACAACACGGATCCAGTTAACAACTTCGAGTTTTTCCCACCTAAAGATGGAAGCGTTCCGCGGCCATCTGCATTCCTCGAAAGAAGTCTGCCTGTGAACCTCTTCCCACGGCAAGTCAAGTCTGAACTTGCCGGTATCAAATTGACTCACCCACAACAGGACGTTCGCCCTCCCTGATGGAACAGTTTTGATGATTGCTAACAATCAAACAATTATCTATGATGTAGAGAAGAATACGGAGACCATCCTTCCTGATATCCCCAATGGTGTACGAGTAACTAATCCTTTCGATGGTACCGCCACGCTCTTGCCACTCTCCCCTCCTAATTTCATCCCGGAAGTCCTCGTATGCGGTGGCTCAAACTCCAGCGATTTAATTCCAGCGCTACAGCTATCCTCTCAGGATCCCGCTTCAGACCAGTGCAGTCGTCTGACTCTTACTCCTGAAGGTATCAAAAAAGGCTGGGAAGTTGAACGTCTATTGGAACCTCGCATGATGCCCGAAATGATTCTGCTCCCTAATGGCCAGGTTCTTATTACTAATGGTGCCATGACGGGATATGCTGCAGTAGCCTCTGTCGGGGATCCTGTCGGTAACAGCTCGAATGCAGACCACCCCGTGTAAGAATTCATTTTTTCAGAGTATCTATATTGATCTTAATTTCGTTTGGTATAGATTCACACCATCGCTGTACAGTCCAGATGCGCCTCTTGGGAAGCGAATCAGTAATAAAGGACTCCCAACTACAACTATTGCCCGAATGTACCATTCAGTTGTTAGTTTGACCCCATCCGGGTAAGCCTGCCTTTCATCTTTGTACTTTCGAGAACTCAACAAACTGCTGTCCAGAAATATAATTTTAGCCGGCTCCAACCCCAACGGACAGGTAGTGAATGGGACTGAATTCCATACGTTTGTTATTCTTTTCTCATTCATACTTTCGCTCATCGATTCACAAAATTCCTGCAGTGAATTCCGAGTGGAATACTTGAACCCACCGTTCATGTCGGTTCTCCGACCACAACTATCCAACGTTCCCGCCAAGATCCAATTCAATCAACTCTTTAAGATCGCCGTTTCGATCCCAAACAACCTAAAGGCTTCTATTGTTCAAGGTAAGTCATCTAACATTTAACATTTTTGAGAAAAATTTCTCAACCCTCTTTCAGTCGCTCTCATGGATTTAGGCTTCTCTTCGCATGCATCCCACTCCAGTTCTCGCCTGGTATTTATGGAAGCTACCCTTTCTCCGGACCGCAAGACTTTATCGATTCTGAGCCCGCCTAATAACAGAGTCTTCCCACCCGGCCCTGGTACGCTTCAATCTATTATTGATTTATTTTGCCTTGTTGATTTCATTTTTAGGGTTCATCTTCTTGACCATCGATGGAGTAACGAGCGAAGGATCTCGCGTGATGGTTGGAAGCGGGGCTTCGCCACCCGTTAGTGACCAGGGTATACCACTACCAGCTTTCAGGTGAAATACCTGAAGACGATTTATTTCAAATGAATTATATATATGTATTTTTATTTTTTGGTCTCGGCTGACGGATGCTACATACAGAGCATTCCAGTTCGCATATCCCAGTCCAACTGGATTGAACTGTGATGCTTTGAGTATATCAAGTATTCAATATTCAATATTCCATGATCCTGGCAAAAGTTTGGCGTTATGATGCACTGATCAAGAGTGTAAGGAACAACGTGTAGATTGTATCATCATTGCAGGACACCAAATTTTGGGCAACAAAGCAAGGCAGTGAGCTAAACCAACAAGCCTAATGAACCAAATAAATTTGAACGGAACCACACATGGATATCGCGCTACATCAGCTACCTTGATGTCAATCATCCTGGTCGTCACCAGGGCAGAACCAATACATTTGAGTTTACCATCTCTATGAAACAGAATGTTAACGATGAGGAGATATGTTATATAGAAAAGTAATTGTTCGTACCCACATAAGGCTCCAACACCAAGACCGAAAAAATCTCTAAACACAACAGGCACTTGGGGAAACCGCTCCTTGTGTCATCCTGCCATACCTCTTGTTGACTTTGTGTGAAAAAGATCCATGGTCGCGCTCCAGATTCGCTAGATAGAGAACATGTCCAAGGCAATAACTGTCACCTCCGTTTTTTCCACGCCTTTTATACACAAAAAAGGAACAAAAAAAAGAGCGTCAGCGCAAATTCGGACACCTTTGCCAGAATCAGAGAAAATCGTGGAGCGGTTCAGCTACATTTTTGGAAATGTAGTAATATATTGTACTCGTGGTGCAACGAGCACTCGTAGTCTAATTAAAAAGGGTTGTAATCATAACCATTTAAGCATCATAGATGCCAGAAATTGGCAAAAAAGATGTTTCTTCGATATGGATGCCAATAAAAGAAGAAAATTGAGGAAAGTGGGCGCTCACGTTCGCTGATACTCATGTTCGAGGTGGAAAGACAAGTTAGAGTTTGAATGGCATCGATGTAGTGGTAGACAAAAAAAAAATAGTACGTATTAATGGCAGTACTATGTGGTCTTGTTTGGCTCATTTGGATAGGCCTTTGTAACCATACGGTCAGATGGGAAAAAGCTCTTTCGGCGACAAGGTTTCTTTCAAATAAGCAATAATCATATTAAAATTACAGGGATATTGCCCTATATAAAAGTGGAAATCAGAGTTGATGCAACGCTCATTTCGAAATGACGATTTGCCATTCATTCCTTTAAATTCCCGCTTCAAACTGCTGCAACGGCGGCAGAGTTTGAGTTGCCTTTGTAAATCTAATGACCTTATCTACAAGGGGTCTGACTGTTCATTTTCAGTCATGAATTATATGAAGATTATAAGTGATAAAGAATGTCAGTATCGCGGATTCACGAGACGGCGAAGTCCGTTAGGTTTTGGACTCCGACCCACGGAACAACGGCAAACTTCTTTCTTCTTTTGTAGCGTGTGAAAAATTGGAATCTGCAACGACCATTTCGAAATGACCGTTGCGCCTACTCTAAATTCTTTTATTCAAATCATGTTTAGTACTCATGGAGAGGCATATAGGTACTGGGATGTTTGTTTTCCCTGTTTATGACAACCCTGACATTGCGGCACCAATTGGTTGATTGATCGGACGAAGTTATGGGCGCATGGCTTGCATACGTCACGTTACGTGGTACTTTAGTACTTTATTCCCAAACACCCCCTCCTCGAGCTCCTCACACACTCCTCTAGTTTAAAAAGCCTCTAAACAATTGCTGGCCCCTTTTTTATTCTAGCCTAATCTGTTTATTGCGGGTCGCCTGTAACTGACACTCACTGTTCCTGTTATTCTCACCAAATTCTCGCTGGACCTCTGGGGAACTATTCTAATTCTCATCTAATTCTCATGTACGCCTTCACAAGAAGTCACAAAGTGCAGAATAATTCCTCTATTGATATTTGGATTCAATTTCTACCCCCGGAATTCTGGAGGATACCTTAGAGACTCCCTTGTTCTCGGGTTTGTTGGATGCGGCGTTCTAGCTAGAGAATGATGAATGTTTTGGAGGTTCGTCTTGTTCTTGATTTTTCTCATGGATATATTCAAGCGATCACATTCGCAAGTCCTCCTGTTGGAGAGTTGCCTTCGAAACCAGCGGTTCTATATACTTGGCTGGCCTGATGGCCAGAAATTCTCCATGCGGGCGCTCTCTCCCGACTTTGCCTCCTAGTGGAGGATTGTTCAACTTTGAATATCAGGAATCGGTCCCTGCTTATCTATGGGCAAAAACCAAGCTCTCTGTGATATTTTATATTTACAGAGGTCTCTTGTGCTTTTATTCTAGAGGCTTACAATCTCACTTGTCATATGTTGGCTATCTCAGGGGTTTCGTCTTCCGGAGAAGGTACAAATTTGAGATTTCTGTCTTCTCTGATCAGTGGATACCCCCTTCGGTTCCAACGGCCCTGAAAATCGTTGTTCATAGGCTTGCAAGAATTTTACCGAATCTCGCTACTTACTTATCTTGGATGGAATTCAAGGGTAACCTGCCGCTTTTTGCTAGCGTCAGTTATCAGGTTGGACCTAGGATTTCCGCAAAACATTGAAGCTGGTCAGCACAGGATCCCGAATTTGGGTTTACAAGATCAGATAGTTGGGCCCCGGTAGATCCAAGAAAGCGTCGCTAAATTTGGTGACGATAAATGCAAGGTGGGAATTGCTTATTTATACGGTCTGATAAGTGCCGGCCAGATTTCTCATGAAAATTCTTGGGGAGATCACTTAAATCACTCGTGCAGCAGATTCCGGTTCTCTCCTCCAGGCACTGGCAAGCGCACACATATATATAATACTAGTAATTATTCTTTATTTCGACATCATTGATGGACCTGACGGTTTCCTCCATCCACAGCTGTCGAAAATCATTTACCATTGACGATTGGAACGGAACGAATTTGGACGAAAGGGCTTTGTTCGTATAAGGTACGAATTCGACCGAGGAAATTTTCTTGACGGGTTCTACCACACCTCAGTATAAGCGATATGCTGTCTTCTCTGAGTTTCTTTTCTGTGTTGAGGGTGAGACCTAGTTATCATTTTGTTGATCAAAGTCAGATGCCTTTACTTTTCAATCTCCTAAACAATATTATACATAATGATCCCTGCAGGTTTCAAGGGACTCCGACGCACAGACCCCTCGCAACCTGCTCGGATCTAGTCACACACTTCAACACCTTCGCCAAAATATTTTCTATTTGTCGTGGCTCTGAGCAGCATCATGCAGAACAATTGGCTCTCGTTTGCGACAGGTCCGGACCCCCTGAAAGGATTGTGTCCTTTGAAAAATAACCCTGATGTCCTGGAAAGCCAAACAAGTCACCATGCTTGAATTTGTACCCGGGAATTTACTTCTCGGAAAAGACATACAGCCAAAAGTCAAGCATCATCTTGAGATAGTAGTGTGTTATCCAAAATGAAGTGTAACTTTGAATTGTTCTGAGGATGGAGTACATAGCATCTATGCCGTGATCGGAAGCGGGTCGGGATGTAAATATGGAATTCCGCTTGAGTCTGAGTCCGGCCGAAATTATCCCGATATGGTTACTATTCCGGGTAAAACTGCACTACATATAGTAATTCCTCGGCAAAAAGATTTTTGAGCCCGGATGACTAATACTTTTCAGGTTGTCCTCTTGCCATGCCCGTGAGTAGAGCAAATCCACCGACAGGCCAACCAGTGCCACCTTCATCAGTTTCAAACGGTAAAAAGCCAATGAACTACCCTACAACTCAGCAACAACCTCAGCAGCAGCAGCTCAAGAGTGCTAGAGCCGCTTCAAAGGCCCCGCTTTATACACAACAACAGCAGCAGCAACAGCAGCAACAACAGAATCGCCATCCATCGCCGCCGACGTCGAATGCAAGTGGTGGAACGAAGACAAGGCAGTCGAGTGGAACGGGGGGTACAACTAATTCAGGCCCTACATCTGCTCAAAAGGGCAAGGCGAATGCAAACAAGATATGGAGCACGAGTACAATTGAAGAGCGCGAGCGCATCAAGGATTTTTGGCTGGGCCTCGGCGAGCAGGAACGCAGAAATCTAGTCAAGATCGAAAAGGATACAGTACTACGCAAAATGAAAGAACAACAAAAACATAGTTGCTCTTGTGCCGTTTGTGGCAGAAAGCGGTCGGTTTCTTGGTCCATCTTTCTTTCTTACGCTCCTTTTTTCACTGACACACGATCTTTTATCTTCTTTTACATGTCTTTTTTATGTCTTGATCACACATCGGATCATTTGACGATCGTTTGCCACCTACAGAAATGCAATAGAGGAAGAGCTCGAGGTACTGTACGATGCTTATTACGAGGAGCTAGAACAGTACGCGAATTACCAGCAGCGCTATGTCTCGTCCGGCGGAACAATTCCACCTCCTCCTGGGCCAGGCCCTTTCCCAGGGAGCGTCGAACTCGACAAGAACGGCGCAGTCGTCTCACCGGCGCCGGCAAACCTCAAACAACGTGGGAGAGGAGTCAAACAACAGCCTCAACCGGTCATCGCCAACGGGCGGAAACAACAACATACCCACCCTCACCTTCATCACCACCCGCCACAACCAGAAGACGAACAGGAGGAGGAAGAATATGACGTAGACGGATACGAGGAGGAGGAGGAGGAGGAGGAAGAAGAACCCGAAGAAGAGGATGAAGAGGACGATGACGATGACGATGATGATCCCGAACTTGAGCAGCAACAGCAACAACAGCAAGTTGGTAGAAGGATCGTGAATGGCCGTACGCCCAAAGGCCAACCTATTCCGGCTCAAAGACGAGCGCCGAATACTCCGCAGCTGCCAGCTGCTGAACGCAGGAGCAAAGGACGGGACGGGCTATTTAACATCGGGAGTAGTCTAACCGTCACGGGTCCGTAATTTTATGTCTTCAGTTCTTTCATCCTTACCCAGCTGTTACAAATAGGCCCGGGAAATATTCTAACAGTGGCTGACGATCTTCTCAAAAACGATGGACAAAAGTTTTTGGAAATGATGGAACAGCTAGCGGAGCGTCGTATGCAACGTGAAGAGGACGCTGCTGGAGCGATCGAAGCAGAAAGTGACGAGGACAGTGAAGATGATGGAGATGGAAGTGAAAGGGATGAAGACGGTGATGATGATGATGGTGATGTGAGTGATGAAGACGAGGACGAGGAGGATGAAGAAGATGGTGATGAAGAGGTTCATATTTAATCCTCTATTCTTCCTTTACTTCCGTCCAACTTATCATACTCTTTCTTTCTAGGCGTTGTCCGAGGAGCAAAAGATGGAAGAAGGCAAACGAATGTTTTCCATTTTTGCTGCACGCATGTTCGAACAACGTGTACTACAAGCCTACCGGGAGAAAGTCGCTCAGGAACGCCAACTACAGCTACTCCGCGAACTTGATGATGAAGACAAGATTACGAAGGACCGTGAGATGAAAAAACAGAATCAGAACCAAAAAAAGAAAGATAAGAAGCGGTACGTGCACTTGCTCTTTTGTTTTCACTACAAAAATACTGAGATGGGCTATGTGACTGTAGGCAGCAGAAGCAGGCTAAGGAGGAAGAACGTGCCCTCAAAGCTGCGGATAAGGCTGCTGAAGAGGCTGCGGCCAAGGCTAGGCAGGCTGCCCTCGAGGAGGAAAATCGGAAGAAGCGTGAAGAGGAGCGATTGAAACGTGAGGCCACCAAGAAAGCAATGGAGGAGGAAAAGGCGCGTAAGGAGGAAGACAGGAGGAAACGAGCCCAGGAAGATCGTGAACGTGAACAGGAGCGAGAGAGGAAGAAGAAGGAGAAAGAGGATAAAACGAAGAAGGAACGAGAGGAGAGAGAAAGAAAGGCCAAAGAAGAACGAGAGGCCCGACTTGCAAAGGAGAAAGAGGAGAAGGCTGAAAAGGATCGTGTAGAGAAGGAGAAAAGGGAAGAGAGGGAGAAGATTGAGAAGGAGAAAAAGTTGGCGAAAGAGAAGGCGGAGAAGGAAGCGAAGGAGAAACTTGCGGCGCAGCAACGAGCTGCTGCTGCTGCTGCTGTCTCCACTCAGGCCAGTAGTAGCAGCAGTAAAGGCGCACGTGCCAACAACGCTGTTGCTTCGTCGTCGACTGCTACCACGCCCGTGAAGTCCAACAATTCCTCCACTTCTTCTGTTGCAGCACCGCCTTTACAGCGATCGCCAAACAGCAGTAGTAGTTCCAGCGGCAATGGTAACCCTTCCAAGAAGCCAGTCAACAAGCAAATTCCGGCTCTTGTTACCAGTCCTGTGCCTCCAGGTATTCTGGGGCAAGGCAATCGTACAGCCGTACAACAGCCTAACCTTTCTCGTCCTCCCCATCTCCCACCTCCCACACCTGTCAACCCTCAACAATTACCCCATCTCCCACCACCTCCCCAGACGCCAGGTATGATGTATGGACATCCCCAAGGACCAGTTGGAATGATACCTCCATCAACGATGTCTCCGCGTGTTGGCAGTTTTCCTCCTATGCCCTACGGATATGGCGGACCCAACATGCAACAGCAACAACATCCTCCTCCTCCAGGCACTCCGTTGAGTCCTTCTGTCATTCCACGAGGCTTCAATGGATCATCCTTCGACCCCCCTTTCAATCGTGGCGTGCCAATTGGAGTTGGCGTCCCTTTAGCCAATGCTCTCCCGCCTCCAACTCCTTCGCCTATCGCCCCCCCTGCAAAAGGGACGAAACCCCCTCAACAGGGCGCAACTTCAGCCTCAGCCTCAGGTCCTATGCTAGCCCCAGGCCAAGGACGTCGCTCATCCGCACCCGTATTGAATTTGCAGCTAAATGATGCTTCCGGCCCGGGACCTATCACACGGCCGATGGGTCCGATTGCTCGGCCGATAGCTGGAGGAGGTCCGGCGGCGGGCGGTAATGGAGAAGCCGCCAGTTCTGGTTCGGGATCTCCTAACCGCCGTTCTCCCAGCCCAAAGGGAGTTGTCCTTGGATCTTCAGCACTGGCTGCCGATGACGACGAGGTAGTATCTGCACATGGACCAAGGAGGGTCGGTGGGTCGACTCCTATTGGTATTGGCACTATGCCTATCGGTGCAGGCCCAGGAGGACCACATTGGGGAAATGCCAGTCCTCGAAGCGGCATTGGTGAAGGCAACTTGAGAGGACCTTGGACTGCTTCTCCTTTCTCTGCTCGAGCCATTCCTAGCGCTATCGGTCCTAACAGTCATCTGCAACAACTACATCATCCTGGACCTCCACCTGTATCTCCTTCGTTGTGGGGAAACGGACCAAATAATGGAAACGGAAACGGGGAAAGTTGGCATTCTCCCGGGTTCTTCCCTGGACCGCCGTACATGAATCATAATACTGCCGCGTCCTCCACACCTCATACTAGTACCTAATCAGTTCTTTAAGACTGTTTCTCGTCTGTTTTTCTTCTCCTTCTTTAATCCTTTCTTTCAAACAAATACCATCTCACACTCTTCGTCACATGCGTACTTCGTTTTCTTCGGGATACGATTGCTCGCTCTCGTGCTGTCGTTTCCTCGTTTATTTCTTGATACTAATGCATCTTGACAACCCCAATGACCTCGCATAAGCTCCTGACACAACTCAATTTTCGATCTTACTTTATTTCCCCTCCAATGATGAACTCATTTGATACATTCTGTTTTGAGTTAATGAGCAAGTTGGAGGACATTGTCTAAGCTCCGGTTAGTCCTAGATACATATGCGTGGTCCGAGGTTTGAACTTTGGTTTTCATAACGTCCGAATCCATGCTCCAAGGCAAGTACAATTACATATCAAAGATAAGGTGGAAGGTCGGAAGACGGAAGACGAAATGAAGGAAAATCTAACAGGAAGGAAAGTAAAAACGACTAGCCTAGGTACTCCCAAGTGACGTTAATTAAGCCAAGCTCCAATGGAGCGAGTGATATGAACGAAGATATAGAAAGGTCGATATTATATCTAAGGCACCCGGGACATGAGTCAACCACCTTAACATCAAGCATTCTTCCTTTATCTAAAAAGACGATTAAAAGTCAATTAAAACATTTCATGTTGCTGCAACACAGAAACTATACCTACAATGAACTCGGATCATGTTGCCGCAGTGGCTTCCCTTATTATACTCCTGTGTCGAGAGTGCCACAATATGGTCAGCATTAGTGTTCCATGTACCACAATTTCCGAGCTAGAGGTTCAGGATGGAGAGGGTTAGAGACAAATTTCATATGAAGCAAGAGTTCAAATGTACCCCATCGTAATACCAGGAGGCTAATTTGCCGATAATGACTTGATAGTCAGCCACTATTCGAAGAATTAATTGTCGTATACTCACCACGACCGTGGAATGCAGCGTTTACTACCAAGGCTAAAAGCGAGATTATAGTCATCACGGAGAAAAGGAACTTGTTGGATATCATGATGAGCGATATATAATAAGCGGGCTCCGACTCTTAATGGAGAGGAGTCGTAGCGCAGAAAGAGATCGAAACGGGCCCTTTTAAGCAAATGACTTGTGGCAGGACGACTTCAAATTTCACTAGGGAAAGAAGTGGTTTGGAAACCTTGGGTCAATTCTTCGTGATTGCTCTAATAATCTCAAAATATGAAGGATCTTTCCATTTAGATTGTCGATGCTTCCCACTGCACATTTCTGAAGGATAGGCTAGGAGAGCGAAAACCATATCAAGGGGATGTCGGGACAGGAATCCTGCACCAGGCGTAGGTCCTGCCAGAGGGCAAATGTTAATTTGCGGTTGGAAGGACCCAGAATGTGATGTTGGTTCAAAGTTGGGGCACTGTGTATATTATCGTTAGGTAGTAAAGAAAGAAAGAAAAAACATATGCACGTGATCGAACATACCATATATGGCAGGAAGAAGGGTTCTTGAAAAAGTCTTTTTAAAAGATTCCCTTGAGCCATGTCATGCATAAATCACTGGAGCATCTACTGTATTCGAAAAATAAGGTTCAAGCTTTATGGGAGTGGCTTATAAGTTTGTTATCTCTTGGCATCCTGTTGGACTTGGATCCGGAGCATATGCGAGCATGCGCAATGTGCCATTTTAACTTTTATACCAATCGGACGTGTTATATAGTCGAAATAGAATTTAAGCAGACCATAATCGATTAATGCCTGGCTTTGTTGAGAATACTTAGATGATATGCCCACCTCAGCCGCGGCGGGCCGTCTCTCAACGTGGAATTTGGCGCCAAATGGGCGCATCATTTTTTTGTTCTAAAAAAGGTTCAAAATTACGTTTCCACTATAGATGGTCCGTGCGCAGTAGTGACAGTATATAAGCCAGCTCTCGACAACCTGAATCTTTACCACTCTGGCCTTTTGGCTTAGATCAAGTGTAGTATCTGTTCTTAATAGTTTAACCACTATTATGGAGGCACCGCCTCCATTCCTGGTTATCTAATTTTTGCCGCCCCAGCTCCTTGGGCTCTGCTTGCACCCCTTGGACGTGATGACCCCGCCGCTGCACTACTGGCTTGAGTCGTCGGGGGATCCCTCCTTTTTCGAGGACTTTTCTCTTTGCTGGTAATTCCTTGACGCATCACTTGATGTTTGCATTGGAAATTAGCAAATGGATTATGTCTTTGAATTATTCAGCCTTTTCATTGTTATATAGATTTCCATTTGAAATTATGTAGTATATTTCTCATGTTCCTGCTTTCCGTAAAAGCTTTGTAAGAATATATATGTTCACCAATATGGGATACGGGAGTGTGGTGGTGGTCTACACTTGTGAATATCAGTGACCCAACTGTTTTGTTATTGTTCCATCGGGAACTTTCCAAGTTCATGGAGGTTGGAAGGTTGCTACGACTGGCAATGGGAATGGTTGAGTGTGAATGTTGATATTTTTGATGATGTTATAAGTGGATGTTAAAATGACAACCTTTCTCTACCTTAGGTCCTTAGCACATTGCAAATTTGCAGCTATGTGTGCCCAATATTTGCACAATATAAATCAAACTTGAATCCATTACTTCCGAACCAATATCTGTGCTATCGAATAACGTATTACCGATAAATCAGGCTCAGTGGTGGCTTGAATAATAGATACAATAACAATAACAGTGCAAATAAGCATACAAACTGCTACAACAAAGTTACGATTGTACATAGTACAATATCTAATAACTTAATATTAAATTACCCTCGAACGCGCTCGTGTGGCTCTTGCCATGGAACCCCAAGAATATTGAATATTTCTTCCTCAGTTTCTGAAGCAACAAGTATGCCTATTGCCATTTTTAGACTCTCGTTACCGATGCATACAATTCTCCACGCACCAGCTTCTAATTTGACACGACGATCACGGGGGTTGCGAACAACATTACCGAACAGCCCCTTCTGGTTAAGTGAGTACCCTAGAACATTGGCCTTGAGGCGGATTGCACGGTTAAACTAGAAAGTATATTTGAGCAGAACAAACGAATGGCATCCTCAAAGCAACATACGATGTCATCACCCTGGAAAGTAAGGTTTTCTAAGATGAATGTTCCGCAGTAAAGTTAAAAAACATACGGTGTAATAGAGTAGGGCAGCTCCTCTGGATGTCCATGGAACGCTTAGGAAGTCAATTCGCCGGCGCCTGGATCCTTCGATGTGAGGGAGATGGCACAATCCACGGTAAGTGGCTTCAAGATCATCCGGATCATCGGGAAGGGCGAGGTCTTCCTTGAGAATTCCAGCAGCACGGAGTTCTTGAAGAAGACGCGGCATGACATCTGGCAGGTGGTTGGTAAGAATGGCGACATTTCTGTAGGTCAAGTCACTTAAGCTTAAACTCACGTCGATGCGTCTTGCCATCTTGGGTTGGTCGCGTAATCAATATATCGATATCCCCACAGTCTGCCTTCCCTCTAAAGATCCTCATTTAATGAACAATGAACCTAGGTCTTAAAGAATGGAAACGAATTCACCTCCGATAACTGCCCATAATCTCAATAAATAATTTGGGATCAATGGATAGGGCTAGAAGAGACGGTGAGTGTCTTCAAGCGTCTATAGTTTAACCTAATAAAATACCTATTGGCTTGATGAGATCGAATATTGCCTTAGCTTCACTGCGTGGCATACGGTCATTAATGTCTGTGGTGAATAGAGATGAGATGAGAATCTTATCATATAGGGGAGGGACGAACCATCGTAGAATCGAAGGCCTATTTCTTGGGCGGTGGACAACTTCACTCCTCCTTTGCCGGCTCTAACGTCGTCAAGAGTCCGACAGCCAGCCAGATACCACTGGTGTGCAATAGATTGCCCTATTTCAACGTGTCATACGTTATATTGCCAGGAAAGTTGATAGGTAATATATCATACCAACACCATAGATCCCTTGAAAAAGGCGACTGACTTCTACATCGTTTGTCTTCTCATAGTTGATACGGCGGAGTTGGCCAGTTTGTAAAATCTCTTCAATCTTCGGTGAACAAACATGTCAGCTGCACAATACTTCAATTCAGTCCGAAATTTTAATTGCCTTTCGAGCGGTCTTTTCGCCAACGCCTCTGATTAAGCGAGCCTCGTCGTAGCTTTTGATACGTCGAGGATAATTTTTCAACGCTCTGATGGCTAAAGAAAGATAATTTAGCTCAATGACGGGGGGGGGGAATGGATGCAGTAGACCAAAGTACATTTACTGTAACTGAACACGCGCCAGTGGTCATCATCGCCCATTTTCGACTTGTGAAGCCCCATGAGTTCAGAAAGCTGAAACCAGATGCATCAGCATTCCATATTTGTGATTCTGTCAGATTGACCTTTTCAATAATGTCCTGATTGGGGCAATCTGTGATTCTTTGGACTTCCTTGTTGTCGCAAGTCCAGCCCTTGAACGTTGATATTAGGAGACCATCATCGTGTAGAAAGATAGACTTTTGACCTCACCCTTTTTGGGATAGGTCCTAAAGGACGTGGCAGGTCATCATCTGTCTCTTCTCTATCTGAATCGTCTATATCAGGCTCGCTAATGCTGGACCACTAGATAGTCAAAACGTTAATTGACATTTTTTGAAGACGATCATGGTCCACTTACACCATCTTCTTTCAGCTTTTGTTGTGCTTTTGCCTTCCCATAGAATTGAGCTAGTGGATCGGCATGATTATTTTTCCCATCTCCCTTGTCATTACTATTTAGGGTTAGCTTCGAAGTTGACGCTTGGTCGAATTTACGAGGCAGTGGAGGGGATGTTGGAGGTGAGGGCGGTGCTCCAGAATATCGAATCGAAGCCGCAGCTACCCTACTCGGAGAGATATCAGTTTGAAGAAGCTGGATTGGTGAAACAGATGTATGGCCCCTGGGTATCCATAGAAGGTTATTTGGGAGCCAAAAAGAAAAGACGTGAGTATACATACGAGCGCCGCTCGCTATCTGGTTCGCTTGGTCCCTCGTCATGACTAGTTGCCACAGTTTTCTCTTTACCTTTCTTTCTGAAGGATGAGAGAGACATTGGGATATGGGGAGTGTATCCTGCATCCATCCGTTCGCTGAAGGCAGCATGCATCCAGACATCTCGCAGTTTCGCGTCGATCTCATCTTTTGTCAAGGTGTCTCGTCCAATTACTGTTAAAACCCAGTTCCATGTGACCGTCGGGATGTGGTCTGGTATGTCTTTGAGCGTTTTGAGGCCGAGCGCCCTGAGTGTTGGTCGCATCAACGCATCTGTGACAATGTGAGTAGTAACTCCCGGGTCATATTCTGGCATTAGGTTCCCTCCATATTTCACAATCTAAAATTGAAACATGTCAGGAGACGCAAGAAACAATAAAATGACATAACACCTACAAGGTCCATCCTGCCGCGAGTCATCTCCGAGGCGTGTTTCATGTCACCACCAATGTAAAAGATATGCTTGCCCTCTAAAAACTTAACCGGCGCCTTCTTTTTCTTGGGCTTCAAAGTGGAGCTGTCTGCTGCGTTGGACGCCGCAGTAGCCAATTTCTCATTAAGACTTCGTGCATATTCTGTTGGAGTCATCGGCTGCGGTTTCTCCTTTCCCCCTTTTACCTTCCTTTTCTCGGTAGGTTGTTTCGCCGGCTTCCGTTCCTGCTTGCTAGTGACAGTAATAGCGCTTTTCATCGCTGGGATAGGTGAACTTGCACGCGAAGAGGGAGATGAAGATGAAGAGACGTAGATGATAGAGGACTCGTCAACTGGCGCGGTCACCTTGCTGCCGCCCCGCTTGAGCAGTCTATCACGTTTCTTCATGGTACTGTGCTTGGCGATGCGTTCTTTCACTTCCAAGTACAATTCGCTTGGTTTGGACATAGCCTTCCTATCTTTGCTCTGATTGTCAAGTGCTCCAGGTGGTAAGACGACGCTGATCTCTTCGATCGGTGAGGTCGGAGGATTGGAGTCAAATTTCGGATTACGGATTATCTTTGTAGCCGCGACTGCGGCTTTACCCTTAGGTTTAGGGCGAGCAAATCCGACCTCATACAAAGGCTGAAGATCAAGTTGAGGGTGTTTCGCGAGTGTGATAGGCTCTTGTTGCGCAGCTGTATTCTTCTTCTTTGGGGAGGGAAATGGCTTGGAAAAAGATGTGATACTACATAGGTGTTGATTGAGGGATAGAGACAATTTTGAGCAAAGGGAGTCACGTACGGGCTAGCATTTGTTGTCATTGACTGTGGAGGTGGCTGCGGGCTGCGATCCTTTTTGTCACGCTCATTAATGACCCTTCTTACAGGGTCCAATTTCGCTTGAAACGTCATCGATCGTGCCGGCACTGAAGCGCCAAACAAGTCCACAGTGAAAGAATCAATTGGTTCTGGCATTTCAGAGTCAGAAGACGGTGATACCGAAAGCGGTCTACCCTTGTCTGCTTTAGGACTTGAAGTTGAAGCCCCCTCTTGGTGAGTTTTCTCTCGCTTTATAGCAGCTCCGAGCTGAAGATCAGACGATTTGCGCTTGACGGCACTAGCATCGCTGAAGTGAGACAAAAGTTCGTCGTGACATAAAGCTACCTACGGCTTGAAGTATGTTGGTGATTCCGGGGACCTCTGAGAGGTGAAATCCATGAGGCGTTGGTCTCCTGAACTTGAAGGAGCTTCATTTGACATAGGTCCAGAACACGATTTTACTAAAGCATCAAACGAAATCGGCTCTTGTACATTGCCGGCAGGAGTCTGCGATAACATATGGCCTAGGTCCTTGTTTAATGGTCTTGTATGTTGAGGTGAAATGGCGCGTGGATGATTTTGAACGCTGTTTTGACTAGGAACTCGTTTCCGCTTGCTCAAAACTTCCTCTGGTGAGATATCGGACTGTTTACGCTTGATGGTTCTGACATCACCAGATAGATCTTTAGAGGTCGTCTTCGAAACTAGGCTCAGGTTGTTTGATTCACTAGGTACATGCAAAGCCGTTGTCACCTCTGAAGCCTGGCCATGATTCAAGGCTCTATCCCGTGAACTTGGCGGTGCGATTGAGACTTGTGGCATCCTCAAGGACGCGTCTCCGTTAAGCCCTTCGCTATATCTGCCTTATCAGGATATTCTCCCTTCAATGCCATATGTACACACCTCTGTCTAAGCGAGGATATCTGTTTGATATATTTATCTGCGTCTCCGTCAGGCAAGTTCATGCGTTCATCTTGTTCAGCGTAGTAAGCTTCCACGTCAAAGTTGGCCATATTCTTTGCATAATTCTTCTGGTTACCGCCCTTATATGTTGGTGGCGTTCGAGTCAACAATGACGGCAGATCGGAGTCAAGGGTCGAAGTGACCCACGCTGAGTCAGGAGAAAAACAAGGTTACATAACCGCCTTATCCAGCACGTGACCTCCAGCACACATAAGAACTTTGTTAGTAGTACTTCTGTATGCGAGGAATCAAAATCGTATAGATATGAGAATTTATTTTCTGCAGTCTTATTTCCATTGAATAGTAAGGAAAGTGCTATCAATTTCTCAATAAAAACAGTTTCCACCGATTTCGCAGATGCAGATATATCGAAATCATGATCAAAGTCTGAGCCTGAAAAGGTCAACCAAACACTGCAATAGGTATGTTATATCGTACAAGTTTTTTTTTGGTTGTCTGAGTAGGTTACGCCGTCCAGGAATCCGGAATCAACCGCAGCTAAATGTCCAGCTATGTAGAGTTGTGTAGAGACTCGCCTCAATTCATCTCGCTATGCTCATGGACTACTGCGAGTGGACTGTCTCTATGTTCAAACGTTCGTACATACCACTGAGGAAGATCGGTTATGCCTGGCCGTGACTCGGACATATTTTTCTTCTTCCACATACCCTGGTTATAGTAACCGGATCCATGCCTCATAAACCCGTTAAAAATCTTGATATAAAGTCGAGACCTCGCTCTTTAGGAACCCATTCAAAGGTTCTTAAGTCGCTCTAAGCCTTCGTCGATATGCCAGCGCTCACACTGCCCGACCCCAATTCCCCGAATGAACTCAATGACGCCCACAACGGCCAGCACTCAGATTCCGAGGATTCTGAAGACTATGCCGCTGATGCTGCAGACACGTCGACCCAGCTGGAAGAACTACGTCCCGACGAATATCCTCATTACTTTTTCGAGCATGATGGCCGGCTTTTTCCCTCCATCGCATCATTAACACCGTATCCCTTTCCTGTTGACACCCCTGAACAAGACGTAGGTCACCAGTGTTGTCCTTACGATGCCTCCCTAATAAAACCCTCCGTCTTGCGGTTTCTATAGCGCCAAGATCTCATCCACCAGATGCTCAAGCAGGCCATTGGGGCAAATTACGTTGGCCCTGTTTTAGACGTCCTGGCACCAGAGACGGGACGCCAGAAAATGGTCCTCGATCTTTGTGCCGGCAAGGGCAAATGGTACGAGAGATATGGCCGTTGACCACGTCAAATAACATTATTTTTTGACAGGGTCATGGAGATGGCGGAAGAATTCCCGCGTGTGCACTTCAGAGGAATCGATATTGGTGACATTACCTTTGTCATTGCGTACCGCTTAAACAACACTAACCCAAACACAACCTTAATTCTAGTTCCCATCGCCACCCAATACCCTTTGCCCAAGGTGCAGTTTGAAGTCCAAGACGTGAACACCAACTATCGCTGGCGCGAAGGTACTTTTGACTTGGTTCACGCTCGCTCTGTGTCTATGGCTGTAAGTTATTCTTCCATATAATATATAATAATTATCTTCACCATTTGTCCTGCAGGTTCGTGACTACCCATCCATTCTTCAAGAGGTCGCTCGTGTTCTTTGCCCAGGAGGCCTCTTTATTTCTTGTGAATGGAGCGGCTCTACGACCTTCCACCCCTCATATCAACAAGTACTCTCCGTTGATGCCCCAGCTACCGTCCGATTCCTCGATGCCTACACGAACGCTCTTAATTCCTGTCGTCATCTTCGTCAGATAGCTCCTCAGATCCCGACGTTCGTCGCCAATTCTGGCTACTTTACGGACATTACGGTCGAAGAAAGATACATACCCGTCGGCGTGTGGCCTCTTGATGTGGCCTCGCAAAACATAGGCGCGGACTGCCTTAAAATGCATAGGATACACGCAGATTCTGTCAAGCATTTGTTTCTAGCGGATGGTTGGAGTGAAGCTGCCTTGGAGAGGCTCATAACAGATTATATCCAAGAGATAAACACTGTGAGTGGACTGGTGGACGTCTTACACATCGTGCATGCACGTAGGCTCTAAATCTTCCCATTTATATCACTTCGAGTCCCTAGCTTTGGTTGTTTATCTTCTGGTAAGATATAATCAAAGAACCCATCACATATGTAGTACCTTTGAACCGGTTCTTCTAATTCAATGGTTTATCGTTGGTAACTGACACATGCCAGCAAACTCTCAGATTTGAAGAACTTGAACATAGCACCCGGAAGCATAATTCGAAGGTCGCCGCGCAAGTCATCGTTCCCATGCACCGAGTGAAAATAAATTATAAATCAGTAAAAATTACAGCACCAGACACACGATAATTTAACACGCATCCGATCATGTTCTTATCGAATCATCGAATGTACCCGATAACTCGGACCCCATGAAGGGAATTTGTCAATTGTCGATGTCAAATGCTGTATGTATAGCGTTGGAAAGTTCTATATGGCTGCTCCATTATAGCGGTAAATAAAGTGAACATAAGCCAGTACCACAATCAAGATACATGGGCAATTCCATCAGAATATGGACTACAGCGACACAGACACTGCAATACTGAAATGCTGGAAATTAGGAGACGGTCCCGATCGCGGTCATTAATCCTGTACGTTTGTGCTTATCCTCCTGCGTTGCTTAGACATAATCAGGTTCAGCCTCCGTTAAAGGGGGTGTCGGTGACTGAGGGGAGTGGGCCCACGCTGCATCAGGCCTCATCCGAGTCAGGCCCGCGGTTGGAATACCTGCGGCTTCCCTGTCACTCAATAGTAGTAGTTGTGATCTATGATTGCTCGCTACATGCAGATTGAACAGCTTATTAAAAACTAGAATTGCAACTTACTAGATAAAGATGGGCCGGGACCGTGTGTCAAGGAAGTACTAGGTAACAGGTTTGGGGCTGATGAAATATTCCCTATATTTAGCAACTTATCAACTTGCATTCAAACCAGCACCTATTATTGGGCCGCAACTTACCACCATACTTTGATGATCAACACTTGAGCGCTGAACACTAATAGATACGTGGATGCAGTAAAGGAATTAAATCTTTTGGCCCTTTCAAATTTGTGCGCGGCATAACGCACTGCTTGCGGAAGAAAGCACGCAGCCACCTAAAGACCGACCGCCATACAGGCAAACTCCAAGCGATAGGCTTTAATATTTATATGCATATGTAGTAGCTGCGGTGATAACCTGAGGGTAACATGAATTATGCATGAAACCACGATTTATAAAAGTCGAGTGGGGCTCCTGAGAATTTAAGAGTACATTTGCTGTATCTTTTATCGCTCTCAGTGTATAGAACCGTCACGAACCTAATTTTACGGTCGACTAGCCCACATGATGTAACTTTAAATTTAACAACCCTCTGACGTAAATTTGGCAGAATCCTAGATTCCAGAATCGTGACACTCCCATCAGTGTCCGAGATTTCACGAACACTTTTAAATGACTTATGTTCATAAATATGATTTCAACTGCGATTTCAACAGTACTTATTGAACAGAAATTTTGATTTCTTCAAATTCCAAAATAACGGAACTATCACGTGAACTCGTCGATCCTCATATTGCCAAAAAAGGTAAAGTTCGGACAAATTCGGAAGAAACATCAACAAACTCCGGGATACCCACCTTTACACCCGAATTTCCATCGTCAAAAAATCCTCTATGCTAGTCTCAAGAGCGTCGACAGCGCGCAATGTACAGCACATTGTACGCTCCTTTGCCACAGTGGTCGACACAACTGGCGTGAAGGTTGCTGCTGTCGATTACAACCAGCCAACATCGTCAGTCACAGTCTTGGTGAAAGCTGGCAGTCGTTTTGAGCCAAAACAAGGTGTAGCCAATGCTCTCAAAAACTTTGCCTTCAAGGTGTGTCATGGTTCACGTATTGGAATGCACCTTATACTGAGACGGAAGAATTCAGAGTACGGCCAAAAGATCAGCCATTGGAACCGTTCGTGAAAGTGAACTTTATGGAGGTGTTTTGTCGTCGAGTCTTGGACGTGAACATCTGGCTTTGACAGCCGAATTTCTACGTGGAGACGAGTGAGTTCGTTAGCGATAAATAACCTTCTAACGATGCTTAGTCCGGAATTATTTACTCACAGACCATTTTTCGTGGACGTATTGTCTTCGTTCATTACATCTGCAAAGTTCACCCGCCATGAATTCGACGAATATGTTGCTCCTCTAGTCGCAGCAGAGACTGAAGCAGCTACATCGGATCCAGCAACTCATGCTATTGACATCGCACATGCCCTTGCCTTCCGTTCTGGCCTCGGTTCATCCCTCTTTGCACCAGCCCATAACTCCATCACTGCGGCAGACATCAAGTCCTTCGCCTCTGCCTCATTCACTAAAGGCAATATCGCAGTTGTTGGCACAGGCATCGACCAGAGCACCCTTAGCAAACTGGTCGAACAAGCGTTTGCCTCGGCGGAACCTTCTTCTGCCGCCTCTGGGCCTGCGTCAAAATATTTTGGTGGTGAAACTCGTTTGGAAGGCCATGGCAAGCCACAGACTGTGTTCATTGGCTTCGGATCGACCGGTGCTAACTCTGCGGACCTCGCTGCTCTTGCGGCTCACCTTTCTCCATCGCCGTCTGTGAAATGGTCTAAAGGCTTGTCTCCTCTTTCCTCCCTACCAGAAGGCACTTCAGTGCAAATTGTATATTTGCCTTACTCTGACGCGACCCTATTTGGACTCCTCGTCCAGGGTTCGACCCCGGCATCTGTCAAGGAAGCTGGCAAAGTGGCTGTTTCCGCTCTGAAGGCAGCTGCTCAGGGCATCAAGGAAGAGGAACTCAAATCTGCTATCTCTAAGGCCAAGTTTGCTGCTGCTAACACCACTGACTCCCGAGAGGGTGTTATTGCTGCTTTGGGCTCAAAGGTACGCCAATCAGTTTACTTCTATTTCTACCTTCGTTCACTAACCGTTCCATGTCAACTTCTAGATTTTCGCGGGCGCCGAAACCTCTCCTGACAGTACTATAGCGACACTGGACAAAATCAACGCCTCCACATTCTCAAAGGTTCGTCCATTTGCTTTCGATTTCGACAGGTTCTGTACTTACGATTCTCCAGGCCGCCTCTTCACTTATCGCTGCTAAACCCACCTATGTCGTCATTGGAGATGCCCAAGCCCTTCCTTACGCAGACGAGCTCGGACTGTGAACATTGATAAAATTCATATGTTGAATGGTTGAAATGTTGTTTAGAATAGAAGGAAACGTTTTCAGCCATGTTAACATCCACGATGACAATTGGGTTATCCTCGACGATGGAGTGCGTCAGCATTATCTTGCAGAAACGCAAGTTACTTTTTCGCCCTGTTATCGGATACTAATCTTGATGGTCATTGAGTTCCATCAGTATCAGATTTTTGTGCGTATATTGTACTTACTCGGGACCTGCGTTCTTCAAGTGCCATGCCATATTAGAAAGATGGCCTGGATGCATACACTGATTACCTGGATAGCCATTGATATTCAACATCAAGATCCGATGATGACGCTAAGAGCCACGGCAGTGGGGTGACTTTCGGAAAGATGTTGAAGACATAAAAACTAGGCCAGTTACTGTTGGAAATAATTCATGAATGTCAACCCAAGGTTTATGATCTTGTGCTGATCCTTCGAGGGAAACTGAAAGGTCCAAGTCGATAAGTGTTTGGATGCACAGGGGGTCCTGGGATTTTAGGTTGCAACCCGGGTGGCCCCGGTACCTGCCTTAAATTTGCATTTTGGGCGTCAAAATTGAAAACATATCTAATTTGGATGAAAAGATACCTTTTTAGATGGGAGGACAGACTTTAAAAAGTTTGCTAACCCAACTAATCTAACCACCTAAACCTAAACCAATCTTACTAACCTAAGAAACTAACCAACTCACTAACCTAACCGTGTTGTGTTTCTGGACCCTCCATGACATGCTAAGGAGAAATTTCAGTTACATCAGTATTTGAGGAAAATAGTTTTTCCACTGGTTTCTCAATGTGAGCAACCAAAGAAGCCAAGCAAAAACCAGTGGAAACCTGGAAATTAGACACCTCAGGAACCTATATCCAATTTTCTGGAAATTTCCTTGGGTCTAAGTTCTACAAAGAAATATTTACCATGTAGTAGTGTTTCTGGGTTTCTGGGTATTCTCATGCAATCCTAAGGAGTTAGTGGAAGATAACGAAGGAGTGTTGGATTTTGTGACAAAGGCATGTGGTGTGACACATATACTATGTTCCCATGCTACATCCTCACCGCCGTCCTTTTTGTCTGATTTTTCATGACATGAGTAATTGTCCAATTGTCATATTTTTGTATCTAAAAGCTAGCATATATTGGCCAGCATCATATGCAATCTTACAAACTATCATAATCTATCATAATAATTGTACATGGATGGTAAAAATGTGGGCCAAAATTGAAAAATTGATGTAACCACTTGTTATTATTATAGGGTTACCAAAGTTCAGTTCAGTTCAGTTCTTCACCTCCTCAGCCTGAACTGAACTGAACTGTTTGCATATGGTCCTGAACTGAACTGAACCATTTAAGAACTGGTTCGAACTGAACTGAACTGAAGAACCATTATAAAATCTGAAATTTTACCTTTTTCTGAAAATTTATTGTACAAAGACCTTCCTTAGCCCTTAGCCACTTGGTTTCTGCTCATATATGATCTCAGAACTCCTTTAGAACACAGAAAACCATTGATTTATAGTTATTTTCCTAAATAGGCAGTACTAATCTATGCTGACATAATAACATGTCTGGCCATTACATCCTTCCTTAGCCATTATTTCATGCTAAAAAGGACTGCCAAACCATTCCAATGTTCATAAATTACTGAAGATCACTCTCCATAAAATGTTAAGTCAAAAGAAGAGAATTGCCTGGCCTTCTGGGACCTAATGGTTCAGCAGTTCAGTTCAGTTCGAACTGCATGAACCATGAATCTCTAAATGCCTGAACCTGAACTGAACTGAACTGATAATTCAGTTCAGTTCAGTTCAGTTCAGTTCAGGTTCATGAGTCAGTTCTGAACTGAACTTTGGTAACCCTACTTGTTAAGTTCGAGAACTCTATTCCGGAGTATCAGATGGAGTTTGACTGGAACAGAACCACAGAATGGGAAAGAACTATAGCCTCAGCATATGTGCTGTGCTACCCTAAACCTTCGTGTCCTAATTTCAGAGTAAGAACGGAACGGAGTGGAACCAAAAGTTGCAGTAACTTAGAGGAAGACTAGGAGGAGGAAACTATGTTGATATTCGAACTAAGGGAAAACATACAAGTTCAAGTACTTTAAATATAAAAGGAATTGCAACCGAAATATAGAATATAAATATAAGTGCTGTGTTCTGCTCCCGGAAGAGGTCCTGCATTCTTGGGTGAATAATCCATGGTTGGTGTGCTGACTGATAGTGGGAAAGTGATGACAAAGGAATAGTTGTTATGACGAAGGTGTGGTAAGGGGTTTGGGATATTGTTGGAAGAGTTGGAATGATATGGAGAAGTCTCGGAGTTGGACGTAGGAGAGTAGAGTCGGAGACAAGGGAAAGTACTGGAACGGAGTACGGACTACCGGAAACGACTCCGACGAGTCAGACCGGAGTAACATGTGATGGAATGTAACACCACTGGTGAACAATGCCAACAACTTGTTCAAAAAAAATTGAGTTTTTATGTATATAGAGTGGACATAATAGATTAACTCTCATTGGGAAAATTAAATGGATGGACAAGATTTGAGAGTGCAAGTTGTCATGAGTGGTATATTGAAATATAACAAGCAAATACGCTACGAAACCTATAAGCGCCCAAAACGGAAACGCCGTCGTCTCCGTAAATACGTACGATTTCACCTTTCTGATTACCGTTTTGTTATTCACAATGGCCTGCGGTGCATTCCACACCGCCGCCAATATATTCTTGATTTCACGAGCATTGTGCTCGCATTTTCTTATCCTTTATTGTACCGTTTTATTGTCTATTCATAGCCTAACCATTAGCAGGCACAAACGGAATGTGCCTGCTCATTTCGTATATAAACCATATAGTCAGTACAAGCTCACTCAGTCGTTTGCCTAGCAAACAACTGAGGTGAGCAAACTGTTATCTTTACTTTCTACATACTCTTATTATTACTTTACCTAGTTTCGTACTACTAGGTATGCATTAAATAAACACTAGTCGTTTGCCTAGCAAACAACTGAGTTTCGTACTACTAGGAAATCCAACAGGTTATGGGCCCCGCCCCCTGCGCATAAACCCAAAGATTAACCTCTGTCCATACTCGTAAAAACCTCGTGCTTACCATGTCTGCCAATGCTACATCCCTCTCTGATACACTCCCTTCTTCTGTGCCTAAACTGGAGATGACTGGGACAAACTGGGCTATTTTCGAGATTCGTTTCCGTGATGCTGTCGAGGCGAAAGGGTTCTGGGGCCACTTTGATGGCCAGACCAAACGGCCTGTTCTGGGCACACCTGCTATTATGGCACCTGATGGAACAACGATTACCCCAGCTGTAGGTTTTTCCCTTGCGGAATTAACAGCTGAAACGACCCTGTGGGAGAAAGACGAGCGTTCAGCAAAGTCCTTACTCAACCAGAAAATTCCCGATTCTACCTTGATGCGTATACGTTCGAAAACTACTGTTGAAGAACGTTGGAAGGCTATTGAAAGGGAATATACTGAGAAAGGTGCTTACGCGCAAACCGAGCTTCGACAAAAATTCCTGGAGTCGAAATGTCTGGATAAGGGCAATGTCCGAGAGTTCTTGGATGGCCTGAGGGTAAAACGAGAAGAGTTAGCGGCTGTGGGAGTTGATATTGAAGAAAAAGATTACCGTTCAACAATCCTATCTTCACTCCCCGTAGCGCTGGCAAATTTTGCATTGGCGCAGCTTGCAGCAGCCCGGATGTACTCTACGTCGAAGACCCTAGACCCGGATGTACTTATTTCCCTCATTGGCGAGGAATACGATCGCCAAAAGATGCAGCGCTCACGCCGGTATGGTGGAAAGTCCAAAGACGAGGACAAAGACGAGGCAATGGTGGTAAACCCTAGCTCTTCGAAGTGGAAAAGTGGTAAGGGTGGTGCCAAGAAGCGTCGAGTCGAGTGCTGGAACTGTGGGGAAACAGGTCATTTCAAAAATAACTGTCCGAAGCCTCCCAAATACGATAAAGCAAAGAAGGAGAACCCATCAAAGGGTGAAAAAGCGAGCGGCAGTGCTAACGCAGCTACCGAAAATCATTCTGATTCGGAAAGCGAAGGAGCTTGGGCAGCCGTGGAGCTTGATGATGAAATCATGATGTCGGAAACAGATGGCGAGGCTGAAAGTTCTCCTGGTGATGATGACTGGTTCTCTGAAGTTGAAGAGGACAGTGAGCTCAATGACGAAGAGATCTTTGTTGTAACGGAACCAACGAGGCGCGGCCAATACTCCTACGTACAAGCCGAACTATACGACTCTGGATGCACACGGCACATCTCCCCATATCGCGAGGACTTCACTAACTTCACGGAAATTCCTCCCAAAGTTTTCCAAGCTGCCAACAAACAATCCTTCAGTGCAATCGGAAAGGGCGAAATGACCATCAACGTACCTAAGGATGCCAATTTTTCGCAGCTCCAATTAAACGAGGTCCTTTATTCTCCCGAAGTCGGTTACACTCTTATATCTGTTGGCAAACTCGATGAATCCGGCTTCACAGTCACCTTTTCTGGTGGAAAATGTTCCATTCAAGGACCTGATGGCGAACAAGTTGGCGAAATACCGAAATCTGCTAGAGGCCTGTACAAGGTGGTACATGAGAAAGACGAAGAGGCAAAGGCAGTTGACGAAACACTCACCTTGGACTTGCTACATCGTCGCTTGGGCCATATATCCCCGAAAACTGCTCAGAAACTTGTTAATGATGGTTTCATAACAGGTTTACGATTGGAATCCTCACCAAATGCCGATTTCTTCTGTGAATCATGTGTCTACGCTAAAGCCACTAGGAAGTCAGTTCCAAAGACTAGAGAAGGCGAGCGAGCAAAACAATTTGGTGAAGAAGTCCACAGTGATGTGTGGGGACCAGCGCCGGTGGAATCTAAAGGAGGAAAGCGTTACTACATCACTTTCACAGATGATAAAACCCGATTCACCAACCTCTACCTCCTAGCAAAGAAATCTGAAGCCTTCGAGTCCTATAGGAACTACGAAGCATGGTGCTCCACCCAGTTAGACGCTCGTGTCAAGACTCTCCATTCTGATCGAGGAGGAGAATATCTAGGGAAGGAATTCATTTTACATTTAAATTTGAAAGGCACGAAACAAAAGCTTACCGTCCATGACACCCCTCAGCAGAACGGAGTAGCTGAACGTCGAAATCGAACGATTGTCGAGCGAATTCGAGCCTTACTACACTCCAGTGGCCTTCCCAGGTCGTTATGGGGTGAAGCAGCTTGCCACGTCGTCTGGTTGATGAATAGAACTTCTACGAAAGCCGTCGATGGTATGACACCATACGAAGCAGCATTTTCGAAGAAACCAGACCTAGGAGAAGTGCGAGAATGGGGTGAGAAGGTGTGGGTGCGAATAGAAGGTGGTGACAAACTTGGAAGACGTGTCCGAGAAGGGAGATGGTTGGGCCTTGATGAAAAATCGAAGGGCGTACGAATTTACTGGCCAGACACCAAAACGGTCAGTGTCGAGCGTAATATCTATACTGATAATACATCAACGTCAGTATCTCGCATCGAGGGGGAGAATATTGAAGGTTTCGTCGAAGCGAATACCGACTCACTGACATCCTCCAAAAATTCTCAACCACTCTCTATCCAGCATCCCATTCCTATCATACATGATCAGACACTTCAAAATATTGATACAAATACTGAAAACCCACCTATCGAGCCAGTCGAGCGCCCAAAACGTATTCGAAAACCCACACAACGAGTCAAAGACATTCTTGAAGGCGTTGCCATGTCTTCAAATTTGCCTAAATCCCAAACAAAGCTAGCTCCCGGAATTCAGCTCCCAACTCAATTACCTCAAGAAAACGAGCACATACCTGTGGATGAACCCGGTACAATTCTTGAGGGGGAGGGCCTATCCGATTGGATGATGGTTGCTGATTTCGCAGACGAATACGCCTTAGCAGACGAATACGCCTTAGCAGCCGAAACAAGTGCAACCGAAGCCTTGGAACCCCGAAACCTTGCTGAAGCAAAATCGCACCCAGATTGGTTGCTATGGGAGAAGGCTATTAACGAGGAATTATCAGTGCTAAAAGCCGCTGGGACATGGGAACTCGTTGACGCACCTGATGGAGTCAATATTGTAGGTTCGAAATGGGTATTTCGTGCAAAAAAAGATGCAGCCGGAAATGTCGTCCGCTACAAGGCTCGGTTAGTAGCTCAAGGCTTTTCCCAGGTACCAGGAGTCGACTATTTTGACACTTTTGCGCCAGTTGCTCGCCTAGCCTCGATTCAAGCCGTACTCGCGATTGCTGCAATCGAAGACTACGAAATTCATCAGATCGATATCAAAGGCGCATACCTAAACGGAATACTCACCTCGGACGAGGTCATTTTCATGAAGCAACCACCCGGTTACGCAACCGAGTCACCTGGAAAGGTATGCAGGCTTCGAAAAACCCTATACGGCCTGAAACAGTCTGGAAGACGGTGGTATCAGAAGTTAGTTGAAATAATGATGACTCACCTAGGCTTTGCACGATGCGATGTGGACCAGGCAGTATTTTACAAACGACAAGGGAAAGAACTCGTTATCGTGATGGTCCATGTCGATGACTGTACTATCGTCGCAATCACACAGCCTCTAATCGATAACTTCAAAACAAATATCGCCAAACATGTCGAAATAACGGATCTTGGAGAATTACATTGGATCCTGGGCATCGAAATTAAACGCGTTCGAGAAAATCGCCAAATATTCTTATCTCAGCGTTCTTACATTGAATCTACCCTACGACGATATGGCTTCGACGACCTCAAACCAGTATCTCTACCCATGGAAACCAACATCCGCTTGTCATCAGCTCAGTCTCCAACGACAACTGAAGAATTCGCACGAATGCGAAATATCCCCTATCATGAAGCAGTCGGATCTTTGATGTATGCATCACTTGGAACACGACCCGATATAACCTATGCTGTCCAAACCGTCTCCCGTTTTTCTACAAAGCCTGGACTTGCCCACTGGGAGGCTGTAAAGCATATATTCCGCTATCTAAAGGGTACAAAGGACCTCTGGCTATCGTATGGTGGAGAGGAAAAGGAACTAACCGGCTACGCTGACGCAGATGGCAACATGGCCGAAGATCGCCATGCGATCTCAGGGTACGCTTTTTTACTCCACGGTGGTGCCGTTTCGTGGTCTACTAAACGACAGGAAATTATTTCACTCTCAACGACTGAGAGTGAATATGTCGCAGCCACATATGCCGCCAAAGAAGCCCTCTGGCTCCGCTCTCTCCTTTCCCAAACCTTCGACACCGATCTCGAACCAACCACCCTCTTTTCCGACAATCAATCAGCCATAGCGCTTACTCAGGACCATCAATATCACGCACGAACAAAGCACATCGACATTCGGTTTCATTTTATTCGCTGGATCGTCGAAAACGGATCCCTTCGACTCGTTTACTGTCCTACCAACGAAATGGTAGCCGACACTCTTACCAAGGCCCTCCCTTCGCCTAAAGTCAAACATTTCGCAAAGGAACTCGGTCTCGTATCGATTTGAGGGGGAGTATTGAAATATAACAAGCAAATATGCTACGAAACCTATAAGCGCCCAAAACGGAAACGCCGTCGTCTCCGTAAATAGTAAATACGTACGATTTCACCTTTCTGATTACCGTTTTGTTATTCACAATGGCCTGCGGTGCATTCCACACCGCCGCCAATATATTCTTGATTTCACGAGCATTGTGCTCGCATTTTCTTATCCTTTATTGTACCGTTTTATTGTCTATTCATAGCCTAACCATTAGCAGGCACAAACGGAATGTGCCTGCTCATTTCGTATATAAATCACATAGTGTATTCAAGCTCACTCAGTCGTTTGCCTAGCAAACAACTGAGGTGAGCAAACTGTTATCTTTACTTTCTACATACTCTTATTATTACTTTACCTAGTTTCGTACTACTAGGTATGCATTAAATAAACACTAGTCGTTTGCCTAGCAAACAACTGAGTTTCGTACTACTAGGAAATCCAACATGGTACTGTGTCAAGGAGCATCAGATGCTGTATCACCGGTGAAAATAACAGATCCAAGAAAGCATTGGATTCCTAGAGCTCAGTTGTTTGTGCAGTGAGCTGCAAACAAGACCAACAGTTGGTCGCGACATGAGTCACACAACTTGAATAATATTCTGGGCTGGTATAGAGACAGAACTTGTATTGATTCAGGGGCCGAGGTGTCCTCATTTCGAGTCCGAACAAAAGCCTACTACCAGATGTAATCTAACATTTCCATGTCATGTTTCTCTTGAATAAGTCCACCATCTGTCACTTCATCTGGCCGCTTAACTGTCGTGGTATTAATATTAAATGGGTACTTCACTTCTCCAATTCTTCCACTCCAATCGAAATCCAACAGCTTGAAGTCATGATCACTCTTCCTAAGGAGGATGTTGGTGTTGCGAACATCACCATGTACATATCCAGCTTGATGAAGCTGTGACAAGCATTCCCGGAACTTTCCTAAAAAGGTATTGCGAGTGTCTGCGTTCTCCTGAGTCGTTTCGATAAAGTCATCCAAACTGACGTAGTCATCGCCCATGTCATCCATCACTACCATATGCCACCCACCCGGAAGGCGCTCAACAGCGTGAAGTCTAGGCGCAAATCCTTTCGATGCACAGAACTCATGAGCTTCTTTGCAGTAGCGAGTGACAAATTTAATGCAGATAGAACCATCGTCGTCGCCGTCCATGCGGCCGAAGAAGAATGGGTTATTATTTTCCAGCCGCGAGAGATAGATGAAATGTTTCTTTGAAGAATCGTGGATAAAAGAGCAAGGGTATGGAACGGTCGGATTTCGAGGGGATACCGATGGTAACGATGGTAGACTGGAAAGAGTCTTCTTGTAATACGTCTCCAAACCAAGAAGGGAGCGTTTAAGGGCTCCGATATGACGGGCTAGCATGTCTCTTGTCTCTGTATCACTTGAATGGAAGTGACAAGGAATCACAGTGGAAAGCATCTGCAAGTTAGGACGACCGGTCCATGCCGCACCGGCAAATGCGATATAAGGGCCTCATACGCATATATTAGATAGAACGGAGACAAGATGAAAAGAACTAGCTCACCAAAGATTAATAGGATTATGCAAGGTAGAACAGAGTTGGGATGATCAGCCGCTTGTTCCCGCGTGGCCTCGAGGTAGTACAGGAGGGTCTGAAGATATGGCTCAGCTCCTGGAGACCCAACTTCGTTCTTGAACTCGGCTATTAGATGTCGATATGGGCCGACCGAGATGTCGCCAACTGTCGTATAAGAAGAAATCTTTGTACCCTTGATGAATATACCATTGTCATTGAATATCTTAGTAACGGCATTTTGTCGACCAGTCTCCAATGTATATATCTGTGTCATGGCTTTTATTAACTCGTTGGCAAATTTGTTGTCGTCCTTCGTCGGTGTGGAGGTATCGCTGGGACGGTTGCATGGCATATGTATCTCCGACTTATTTTGTCCTTTAAGAAAGACTTTGGGTTGACCTCCACTGGAAGGTGCTTTGGCAGTTCGTTTATTGCAAAACAAATTCCGGATATTCGCCACGTCGAGAGTGGCTGTTACGGAGTGTTTAAAGGAAGATGGCGGAAACCGTGCCGGAAGTAAACCTTAATGCGACAGTAAGTAGAAATCGAGCCACGCATGGATAATGGTCACCTATATGTGAAGGACGCGCTATTACATGGATATGATTACGATCAAGTGGCGTAGGGAACGCGTCCAACAAGCGCCTCTCAGGTTTCAGAGAGGGTCCGATAAGCTTGAGGTCCTTTAAAGCGATATCAGCTATAGGGAGGGAGACCTTCCAGAGGCCAATATGGTTGGCATCAACATTGGCGAATCTGACGGCTTTCTCCTCCTTAATTAACTTCCTTAGCATGCTGACATCATCAGTCTGTGGTATTTTAACGGTGAAAACCTCGTCTGCACTTTCGCCAGCAACCAAGCACCGGAGAGACAGAAGACCAGAGGCCGGGGTTTTATCTATGGGACTCGTAAGGATACGCGAGTCCATTAGCCAGCTGGAACTCACCAGAATATGGAGTGTCTATAATGATGTGTACAGTCTTTTCCTCCGGCCCAGACGAGAAAACGGTTGAGAGAACATCAAGTGGCAAATTGGCAATAACATTTCATCGTCTACTAGTACAAGCGCCTCGACGGTTTCTTTGAAGTTTCTGCGGTCAAAGGGAACAGGCTTATTCCATAGGTGAAGCGAGTGCGCAGGAATGTTATCAAATCTGGGTCTATTTTTCTCCTTGATGTATTCTTTGAGGGTGGCGACGGCTTCGTCTTCTTTGATTTTGACTATGAAGATTTCATGAGAGTCATCGCCGAGCACATAACAGTTAAGGTTTAACATTGTAGTAATGTCTGTATATTTTGTGTGCGGGGCGAATATACTATTATATAGACAGACACGTGGATAGATCTAAACTTGAACACATATGACATATGACACAGGTCTGCGTTCAAGTTAGTCAGGCGATCACATGATCCAGAAATTTCATCCTGGAATCCTGGAGAATCCTGAATGCCTCTTATATAGAATGGAATACTATAGCTCAGTCCTGCACCGATCAAGATCTTCCGGACGAAGACGATGCCCTGTATTATAGAGAGAATAGAGCTCTGACCCAAAATACAATTTAGTAAGGCTCGGTTCAACTCCGTGCCACTGCCGCTCGCGCTGGAGCCTCTAACAGTCATTTCTGGCGAAGTTAACGCTCACAAAAATAGATATGACTCGAACTTCAAATTCAAATATTCAAGGCTGGAACCTGCATTAGGTCCATAGCGCAGCAACCCCATTTTCAACTCAGAACTGGAGATATTCAAAGACAAGAGTTCTGAACCAATGAAAGTGGTAAAAGCTTACATATGAATGTACTGCACAGTTGAGTCAATATTACAGTACTGCTGCGATCCTAACGCTTATGGCTTGAATATCCACACTGAATATCCACACTGAAATTCTGACATTTCCCTTTCTCAAATGACTCGGACGTGGTCGGTCGGTACCACATTCCGTTTCTGGACAGTGGAAGGTGGTATATAAGACCTGCACTGTTTACACCAGAGTAAGTCTATCTTCACATTATCTTTCATCCCCCTAAAAAATTGTTCTTATCGACCACCATGTCACCAGCCACTTCACTGATTTCCTCTGAATCAAAACAAAGACAATCGCTTCAGAAAGATTGGACATCGGCTTTCGCCACACTATCCTCACTATACGGTTTCGATGCACAGGTGCCCCCACGATCCAAGAATTGCGATGCTCCAACAGACTCGCAAAAAACAATGACTGGAGGGGTTACAAACTCGCATTTTGGCAGCTTGCTTCATCGTATGGTTTCGGTGGACCCACAATTTCGTAGCCCAAAAAACACTAAGTATTCTTGGTCAATATCTAAGGTATTTGTATATGTATAAAATAATCATAGAATTTGCATTCATATGCGTGATTTCTTCGTTAGAATCCTTAGATTTTTCCCTGACAATATTATGTTGATGACTTTGATAAAAAAATTCATGATACTGTGTTTTATGTGCACACTTCAAATTGGTAGGCATGCATATAGGACAATCAAGAGCTCGAAACTCCTACGACTGGCAATATTTTGAGTGGAGACTGATGAATTCAAAATTCCACATCAATATGGCCATGATGGTAGCAAGAGGATTACTTCTGTAATTATTATATAAAATCAATAATTATGTATGCGCACTCTGCGGGGGCAAGGGTCGCTTCGCCATCCTAGTCGCGTGACAATCATTGTAGTATTGTACATCACATTTTTTGGACTTGAATGTTCATGTAGTATTGAATATGCATATCTATGAACACAATTTTAGAAGTATCTACGTGCATAATCATCGAAGCGATGTTGCATGTGTTTACCGCCAAGTTTCTGTACTCTAGTATAATCGTTGAATAATCGGGAACTTTGCAGCGGAACAAGAAGTACAACAACGACAAAAACTTCCAATCTTTCTTGGGGAATTTTGTAAACGTTAAGGTCCGCTATCTAATAATTCTAAATTTTCAAGGGGAACGGGAACAATATGGAGATAAGTATATAAGGCATTCAAGAAAGTTAATGATAGAATTTATGTGCTTAAAATTTGTATTTGTTTGTCCGGGCCTAGACTCAGTTTGGGGTCGCTGATGATGACATTTGGATCGTGGAGCCCAACGTGCGCTTGTAGGGATTTTTGGAGAAGGTTGGTTCATCAAGAATTCACTTCATTACCTTTGAAAATCCGTGAAAACATACTCAAGGGATTAGCGAAAAGGACGACACCGCTTAATATTTTCCCTCTTTTATTCGCTGCTGAACATGCTTTGGGGAAACTCGGAGTTGTTAGTTTGAGGATGGAAAGGGGGTTGAATGGTCGATGGCTGCTGTTTTACGAGGAGTTAAAGATGGGTATGCCGCTTCTTTATACCAGGTTATTGTTCCAATCCCTATCCGTCCCTCGTGAAACTAATGTGATTTCTTATAGACTCGTATCGTCTATTCTGCTTCGTCCACATCCTATGGATGTCAATGCCCCACTATTACCGGCTACATTGGATGTCCGTGTTCAAATCAAACAAACGAGATTGGAGTTACTTAAATGGATTGGGAAACATTGGTTGGCTATTCGTCAAGAATGTGGATTTGATCCATTAGAAAGATGGGCATTGAAAGAGATTAGCGATTGTAAGTCCCTTTTTTTCCGTCTCCCTTTTCCTCATATACCTCTATATATCGAAGACCCAATTGATGACCTCCTTAACCCACCTCCTCAAACAGCCAATTTAAAAAATCATTCACCTAAAAGACAACTCCAACAGCGACAACCAGTCTTCTACGACCCACTTCAAACCATCCACATACTTCTAAAGTGGATGCGGAAAGTGATATGGCTAGTAGTATGCGCGTTAGCGTTCTCAGTCCAAGCCTTCCTTCACGTCAAACTTCCACCGGTACTATCACTCTTCTACTACTTCCTTCCGCGACCGCGAGAATGGTTTAGTAGCATCCTCTGCTAACTCGGTACGGAGCGCTGTACAAAGTTCGTCAGATTCTTATGTGTCTGCTATGAGCAGCAATACTCTCCGGCATTCACAATCCAATGCAGGGGTGTCACCTGCGGGGGTGGTTATCAAAGAGACGAAGGCTAGTGGTAGTGGTGATAGAATGGTGGAATTGAAAGATTGACCTGATTCGAAATTGACGCCTAGTGTTATGTCGTCGTCTGTTGGATCTAGGAGAACACCTTTGCTGTCGTTGTTGCAACCTTCTATTCTTGAGCCTGATGTATTGTTGGAAGAAGGGATGGAGGAAGGGGAAGAGGATGAAAGAGAAGAAAATCAATGATGAGGGTAGTAGAAATGGAGACGAAGAAGAAGAAGCAGCAGCAGACTTGCAATTGTCGATTCATCAAAACAACCAACCTGTCCAAACTCTTGCTTCTTTAGCAAGTTTCAACTTCGCGGTCATCTCTCTTCGCTTTCGAGTGAGTCCTAGACCAAAATCATATACTAGTTCTATTCCATTGCAGTCTGTGGTTAAGAAATCGGTGGCTTCGACTAGTTCTCATAGTCAGTTCCTACGAAAATATTTACTTCTCCTGTCCGTCGTGCTACTACCAGGACCCCCCGTTGTAGTAGTGTGATCTGGCAGTTCGTAGATTGGGTATGTAGATCACATGACCACATTGATTATATCGTAGCTAGGTACACTATTAATACTAGGGGTCGACTGCGTCGACATCACACCTTGCTGTGTAATTAAATCTTGTTGACAATTTATTTGTTATCATACCAGCGCTTGATTGTGAGCAGTCTAAACATAAATATATATATATATATATATCGCAAACCTATTGTTATCAGGTTATTTTCTTTTTTTAAATAATGGTTTGAATCACGGTCAGCATCGATCTGACGTGCGAAGTAGGAGTAAATATGATTGCTATTTATTTTGCTTTTTCTTTTTCTTAAGGGGACCTTCGACGATTGATGATTCACCCTCGGTAGCCGTAGCCTCGTTGTCTTCGTCGACTACTCTCTTTTTGCCATCCGCTTTTGACAATGGACGGGAACCGACATCGTCTTGAATCAAGGTTTGTTTTGTCGTGGAGTCAGGTTGACTCGTTTCGGCATTGGTGCTATTGGCAAGGTTGACATTTGATGCGCCTGTAAGGAGAATTGTTAACTTTGAAGTAAAATTCGGTAGTACTAAGAAACATGGTGATGTATCCATATTACCTGGGTGAAACGTGTTCACGGCCCTTACTTGGTCATTTCTCTTGCTGGGAGATTGAGGAAGAAATGTAGGGCCCTTTAGCATCAAACTTTTGTAAGGAGACGGGCGTTGTGTAGTCGCGGGCTCTAGAATTTGAACCTGTGTAGCCGTCGCGGTAAAGGTGTTGCTGGTTATTCCGTTGGTTCTTTTGTCTCTGATTGCGTAGTGGCGCAAGTTGAATTGGACGAGCACTAGTGAACCTTTGAGCGAGAACTCTAGGTCGTTTACCTTGATGAATTTTCCTTGAGCGTCAAATGCAGGCAAAGGGTTGGCGTGCCATTTATGCACAATGTTCTCGAACATCCTGTGGAATTTGACCGAAATTGGATATCCATTCGTCCAGTCTTCCTCATCGGTGGCTGAAAATAAAGTGAAGATTTCGTGAACTCTTTGGAACTTAGACTACGTACAATTGTATGCTCTGCTCTGCTCAATCAACGTCAGAATTGGTAGGAATACAAATTTCCAGTAAGGTAATGACCCACCCTCTTTTCGAACAGAGGCCAAGAGAATTTGATTGCTTTTTCATTACTAGGCCCGTCTAAAACGATAAAGTATTGAGGGCTAGGCCCTTCTGTGGCTGCCTTCCTTTGAAGATTCTCGATATGTTTCATGCTGATTTGGAAATCCGATTTGAAGTCTGGATGATGATCTGGGCAAACAAGTTGAAATTGCGCTTTGGACGTCTCCAACGCAGCATCTTCAAAAGTCGAATTAAAGTTGCCGTGAGCATCTAAAAAGAGTCGGTCACCGGACACGGTGCCGACCACTGCACATGTCGCTCGAACCAATGGAGTATGCTTGTTATCGTGCGGAGCAATCATTAGGTCGTATTGGTTGCCGGTTTTCATCCATATCACTTGAGAATCAAAGTCAGCCAAAGCAACATAGGTGGGTGTATTCAGCAGGCTCGTTCGCATCCATGGGGCACTGAAGTCGGTTTCGCAGTGATTCGATTGCATGCTTTTGGGCCAATTGAGACGAGACTCGAGGCGTCAGAGTGATAACAACTTACCTAGCGGTAGCCATTATTTTGATTGGATGGAGTCGAACAGTTGCAGCTGATTCTTTAAAGCAAACCTAAAGTCATTATCCTCGTCTCGTCCCATCTTGAATCGTGATCGAAAGTCTGTCGGAAGTTTTTTTCTTTTTCATTTATTTTAAATAGCTCCTACACCCGTTCTTAAGAATGGTTTAATCGAAATGGTCCTGTATCCGTTATAAGGGCCGTTTGGGAGCGCTGACACCCACCATGTTGTATATTTGGATAACACGTTGGTTAGGTGGCAATTTTTTTGTTTTTTTTATTAGCAAGCTTT
>MU130375.1:0-26881 GCA_015039465.1 Phlegmacium glaucopus
TTGGAATTCCTTGGAATTCCTTGGAAACATCTGGAAACATCTTGGAAACATTTGGAATTCCTTGGAAACATCTTGGAAACATTTGGAAACATTTGGAAACATTTGGAATTCCTAGGAATTCCGAGGATTCCAAAGGATTCCAAATGTTTCCAAATGTTTCCAAAGGATTCCAAGGAATTCCAATTGGAAAGGGTGGGGGACCGTAAAGTATTGTTACATGTGGACACCTCATTTTATGCACAACTCTTCTATTTACTATAAATACCATACTTACAACTCATGTATCTCCTTAGCTAATTCTTGAGAATCGCACCTAGTCGCTTCTTTCTAGAATCATCCTCAAACTCTAAGACAATTCCTCGAGACAATTCTCTTGGTACTCTTTGAGCTCATCAAATGAATGAACATTTCTTTTGACTGTTTACCATCAGATATATCTGAATCGTTCGAAGTCATAACAAAGAAACAAGATTGGAAGCTGCAGAAGACTTAGAGGAAGAACAAGAGAGGGAAACTAAGTTGATATTCAAAACTGGGAAAACATACAAGTCTAATAGCAACCAAATGTAGAAGATAAATATAATAGTGCTGTGCTCTGCTCCTGAAAGTCCTGCATTCTTGAGTGAATAATCCAATGCTGGTGTGCTGACTGATATTAGGAAAAGGGCTGACAAAGACATGGTCATAAAAGTGATGATGTGGGGAATGGGCTTGGAGTAGTGCAAGAGGGGCTGGAATGATACAGAGAACCTTCAGGGCTGGATGTACTGTAGGAAGAGTAGTTCCAGATGTAAAGGAAAGTACTGTACAGATGGAGTGTAGACTACCAGAGACAGCTCCATTGGAGCCAGACCAGAGTAATGCATGACAGAATGTAACAATATCCTTGTAGACTTGGCACAGGAACAGTGAAATAAAATATATTGGGTATTACTAAATGTTATGTGATGCAAGTGGGGAGCAATGGAATATTTATTATTAATATTAAGGGCTAGCCAGTGCCTAAGCAGTGGTGGGAGTAATAATAACCATAGTGGAAATATGATCCATTGGGAAGCAAACAATCAGAAGTGATCAGAAATGATTGGAAATAGAGAAGTGATTGAAAATAATTGAAATGATTATAACAATGCATGGGAAGCATGAACATCATCAAAATTGATGGGAACTACTGGAGATGGTAACAGGCAGCTAAATAGAGTGGAAAATGGTCTTAGGAGCTTGACCTCCTGTTACCCTGTAGTATGAGCATTGAGGTCCCCATGAGTTTTATGAACAATTGACTGACCCCCTCTTATTTCTCCTTACCACACAACTCCCTCCCCTATTCCCTTCCTCTGTGCCCTTATCTTTTCCCCTTCAACCTTATCCTGTACTATAGTTAGTTTTCCTTTTGCCCACCCTGACTCCTTTCACTTCTTGACCTATCTTTGGACTACCAATACTGTTGACTCCTACATATCAGTAACTCAACTTCTACTTATATAAAGAGCTGATACCCTTAGTAACTGTACAATATGGTCTTAACCTACTGCTTGCTTCAAACCTCACCCTCTGTCTGATAGGGATACTCAGATGTCCTCAGTAAATAACAAATATATAAATGGTAATACAAATATAAACATGAACTGAATGAAGCAGCAGAAAAATGAACAAGGAAAAAAAGGTTACCAATGAAGACAGAAATAGAAGGTTACTATGGGAGTTGCCAGCTATTTAATTATATCATGGCTCAAATTTTGGCTGGGTCCAGAGGATAAAAGAATGATAGGACTCGTAGTTTGGCGAAGTCACGTGGGAAATACAAACTTATTGCACAGCCACAACGTTCCTTCACGGATGACAAGCTCTTGAAAATCTTCGAGATATATGGACTTTGACTTATTGAAGCAGTCGTGGGGAGATATCTGTACTTCCAAATTGCCAGCCCTTCAATGCTTCTTAAACTAAACTGCCTCTTTTCACAGAAATGCTAGCCAGACTACAATACGCCGCATCGAAGTTGGTCGAACGCATCCTAAAGGTTTAAAACGCCTGACCAGCGTAAAATCTCCTGCATCAATGGACTTGGGGGGTCTATCGGTCTTTGCTCAACCGGTTTTCCGCAGATTTGATACGAAAATATGAGGAAGATGGCACCACGGATTTTGAGGAATGACGCAATGACTGGGATGAGAGTGACGAGGTTTCAAACAACAAAAATTACGTCTTCTTTAGACCTCTGGCCTGGGGAACTGCTCGAGTCCAGAAACAGGATCCTACTGTATATCAAACCATGTACGATTTTTTTCTGATTGGCGCAAACATCGGGAGACGCTCTAATCCAGATATCATGTAGGGATTTGACCGCCTCAATTTAATATCATCAATACTCTAAAACCCTGGTCTTTAGTCGATATTCTGCGTGAAATATCTTACCCGAGGTTGTTCATTCTTACACCCTTGGATTCAATCACGTTCTCCTCGTCCTTTTGAATATCCTCAAAGTGAAATGCAGAATGACACGCATCTCCCTTATTTGAGGGACCAGAGAAGTAAGGCGTTCTGTTATTCTTCTTATGAGTGTTGTCTCTCTGATAATTATCCTGGGCATTTTTAAGAAATCCTTACGAGGAACTAAAGTCTCAGGATTTCTTCGCTTCTGGAGGCCGTTTTTATTGAATTTAACACTTGAATAACTTGGAGCTCCCAAGTCCTGTTCGCACCGCCCATGCTGTAATAGAATAACCGCCGTATTCAAGCTTTTCAACGACCCGATGCTGTGAATCGAAAACAACCTCTCCGCAATGCCAGTGGATAGTACTGTGTTGGGTTATTTATACCAACACCGATCGACAAGGACTGCCGTGGTGGTATCTACTCACATGCTTGCCGACAACTTTGCGTTTACCGAGGAAAAAAACCCTCTGTGATGCCTAATCCACCTGAATCAGCACGTTCCGTATACTTGGTCTTCGGCGAGCCTGAGAGGAGTAAGTCAATAAATACACCAGTCTCCCTGTCTTAGTTATTAATACTTGGGTATTCACTAAACGATCGATTTTCGAAGGATTATTTTTTTCACGTACATATGTGACCCGTACAGAAGAACCTGACCATCCTTGTGAGCCATCTCTAATATATATTCCTTTACCTTTCCGAATATAATCTTAAATTAGCAGAGTTATCCCCGACAAAGGCTAGTGGCAGCTGTGCTCGGAATGTGTGTTATCACAGAACTCTTCTACCCAAAACGAGTAAGCTAGGTATAAAAGATAGGATGTCGTGCTATACACGAGAAAGGTGAAATTTCCGTGACGTCGGCTATCGAACAAACATCTTCGGAACATTCTTTCCCAACGCCGCAAGGCGTTTGAAAATACTTGCCAAGAGAGGCCTACCTATGTCCTCAAATCGATTGTGGGGTACCAAGGTCTTCCGTTTTCGAGATTCAATGACTGTTAACTTTCAATCTCAGCCAAACTTGGAAATTGCCTAGTTATCGATCATCAAGTATTAACGGAGAAAAAGCCCATACTTATTCCATGACGCATTGGGTAATATCAACCCCTCCATCGCCAGGCAACCCACTCATAGTGATTCTTATACTTGTTTCTTACGTTATTGCGACAATCGTGCCCCGACTCTGGCGGTTACACAGCGCCCGCTACGACCCTCTTCCTGTGCAGGCGCAGTCCCTTTTTTTGCAAATGGCGGAAAAACTCTAAATTGGCGATTTTTTACCGCTTGTCGGTCGGAATGGTTTTTTTTTTTTTCATACTATGCCATTTTACGATTACCAGTTCAACCGGACAATGTTTCCAATTTTTCTTTATGTTATGCCCCCCCTGTACTAGTAGTATATAGTTTTTTTTGTACCTCAGATTATATACAATTGTCATATGCCTGTCTCCACGGCATTCCGTTTACGACAAATATGGCCCGACGCGCCACCCCGCTGTTACATTTTTCGGCGGCCTTCTATATAGCGCTAGATTCCAGAAGGCGTATCCCCGAATTTTAAAACACCTTTTTTTTTTTTTTCGGGTTCGAATCCTAAAACACGAAAAAAAAAAAAGGTGGAAAGAGGAGCCAAAGTGAGAAATAAATAAATAATTGGTTCTCCTCTTCTTATAGCATTACGGCCCGAAATCTAAATCATATTGGTTAGTACCATGTATGTCAGAAGCATCTCAGCAAACACGCACACAACAAACAGTTGAGACCTTTTCAGCGTCATGTGCCCCTCTACAATCGTAGACGCTTCAGGACATGTTCGTGATGCCTTCTTTATGGTTGTATATGGCAACTTTGGACCAGAACCGATCGCTAACACGCTTCTTACCGATATTTTTATGAGCCTGCCACAGGCTGCCAGCAGATAGAAGCCTGGAAGGAATAGTCGTTAGCGCCGCGGATTAGTCATTGTGCTCTAACCCATTTGTTGATTCCGATTTTAAGGTGCGCATGTCAGCTGGGAAAGATATCAATCACCACGTTAACGATAAACCCATATACCAAACCACGAATATTTTTAAAAAATTGCAAAACTGTTTCCGAGTGCTTCCGGATTTTATGTCAAGAATAGGGAGGGAGAGGGTTCTATCTACTACAGGGTTCTACATACTATTCCAAAGAAAATCCGAGAACTCGCACGACGTCTCGGCAGAGTGGTTGGGCGGGCTACAAGTTGAATTTTAAATGCGGTCACCGTAAGATTAAGGACTGAAACCTTTTTTTTTTTCTATTGTGAGTACTGGAGTAGTTTCGGACACTGTAGAGTCCCTTGCTGGCAGTTGTTACAAGGGGTGATTTACAATTACATAAGTCTCGCTGGATCGGGGGGCCAGAGGATAATCTCCACGTTGTAATATGGATGTCATCTCGTATATGTAAGCAAATTCTGAACAACAACAAGGTTCCAAATTTTTCAGAAAAAGATGATAATATATTTTCAAAATGATGATCGACATCATGGAAGAAAAACTACAAAATAATTTTTGAAGGAAGGTATACAATGGGGAGAGGGTATGGACTATTGGCTACAGGAGCTTTTTTTTTGTTAGACACACAAGATAATGAACGAATTATACAAGGGCGAGAGGAGGGTATAGTGTTGTTTGCGGTTTACGAATGAAATGCAGGTCGAAGAGCGGTGGAGACTCGAGTATCAGCCAGTGAGTGCATATAGGGAGCAGACGGGTTGTACTTTTGCTCTCTTTTGGTAGTCTGTGAATGAGAGTATGAATAATGCCTGTTGTAAGCAGGAGGCATGGAATCAGGAGGTGGGCGAGGAGAAGGTGAGTTGGATGGCGAAGATGACTGTAAACTCGATCCTGGAGTTAACGGCCGAACATGTGCATCGCCATACGGATGTTGGCGTTGGTGATATCTCGAAGTAGCTCCGTAAGGAGAGAATCCACCATGTTGTGGTTTAACAGGCCCAAAAGACGCTCTCGCCATCGAGCGAGTCAAATTTGCTGTTGCTGAGCGGTAGGCAGGTGGTTTGGTACGGTAATCTACGAGCTCATCACGTTCTTGAACCGGATAAGATTCAGCTTCTATCTCCGAGTCGTACTCTGAATCGTCGCTGGCAGAGAAATGGGAGATCGGTGGAGAGGGCATCAGGTTAGCTGGATGAGGCTTCCGATACGCCTGATCGACGGCAGGCATTGGATGGCTGAGTGCATCTAGAGTATCGACTCTTCGGCGTTTACGGCGGTTATCATTAGGCTGAGCACGCGAAAAGCCTGGTGTTGTGTGGTTCCGATAATGACGCCTCATGTTAGAGTTCACGTTAAACTCTCTACCACAATTAGGCCAGGGACACCGAAACGCTAAAAAAGAAAAAAAATAGGGCCCAGTAAGATGACTGTCACCAAGAAGTTTTTTTTTTTTTTTGAATATGGAGACTTACGAGTAGCACCAGTATGCGTATTAACGTGGATACGTAAACTGCTTGGACGATTGAACCGCTTGAGGCAGGTAGGACAGATATGCTTCTTGCCAGCGCTCTCCCCGGGATTGTCGTCGTCAGTCACATCCTCAGATGGAGACTGATTGGGTTTAGACGATCCAGATGCAGGCCTTGAAACAGGGAATGATATCATTGCGGGGACGGCCGGATCGGGATCTCTACGCTGCGGGGCCCGAGAACGTCCCTCCATTGAAACAGGAACCTGAATGCTAGTCGCCGTTGTAGGCGGGACCGATACTCGGAAAGAACTACCTGAAGCTACGGCATTTGGACCGAGATGTTGCTGTGGGTTAGTCGGAAGACTTTCAGTTGAAGTGAGGTGTTGTAGAGAGGAGTGTATGGGATCCGATCTGAGGAGGTCGAATGAATAGATTTGTGAAGGGGAACGTTTTCTTGGGTCAGCATGAGGCCGGCCTTCAGATTCATGGATAATGTCAAGTAAACGAGGATCATGATGTGCCACGTTTTTTTCGGTGTGATGGGGATATGGATGGGTTTGGGGCAGCATTCGTGAATGTGGTACAGGCGAGTGCGAACATCGACTGCGTGAGGGCATTGACATTGTCTGACAATGTTGACAATGATGACTATCAGCGGCCTAATGAAATAAAATAATTATGATGTGAAATTGCATCCGCAAGAGTGAGAGGTACAAACCTCTGGATACTTGTGACGGCTGTTGTAGTCGACTTTGGACCTCATCAAGTGGGCTATGATAACAATTATCAGTATACGAGTACCATATCTAGCTTGGGAAGTATGACATACCCGGAAACATTTCATGAATGCTAGGGAGGGAGACAGGATGAATGCAGGGACCTTGTTCAGCCATGGGTGGGGTAGGGTAAGAGAAAGAGATACGAGGAAGCAACGGTTTATAAAGGGGATTGAAGGTTAGAAACCGGGATTCTAAAGACGAGAGGCGCTGATTGTTGATGGCGCGAGTTTGAGAAGAAAAGCAAGCCTCGGGTTTATATCGATGATTGTATGGGATGGAAAGGGGTTTGCCCAACGACAAACTACCTCCTTTTATGGATTGACGGGGTGTCCGTATAAACCGAGGCTCAAACGAGAAGGATTGGCGTCTGGAAGCCACCCTGAAAGGACCCTTGACGTCTTATGCAATACAAAAGGCCGATCTGCGGCTCTTCGACAGTCGGTTGGATATGAAAATCCGAGGAAATGTGGCATGCCGATACACATTTTTATAGAACAAATACAATATAGGGTGATACAGATTTACCTGAAGTATCAGTAATGTGATAGGATTCAGTTGGGATATCTCAGAGATCTAGTTCATATCATGGGGATTTGCAGTTACAGGGCTAAGTTTACAGAAAGGATCTTGCACTTACGGTTTTATTGAAACCGATGCCGAGCTGCAGCGGCCGACATCGGGTTGTAAAAACAAATTTTCTTTTCAGTTTCAGCTCCCCGTAAATAAACGATATCGATGAGAATCAGCAGACTCAATCATATTTATTCCAACTCCGCGATTTATTTCCCACGTGTCTGTTATATCATTGCCCTAAAGATCTGCACTGTTGCCTTCCACGATGGGACTTCTTGATCTGAAGTTCAACCGCCTCATGGTTACCTCATTCCTTTTGACAAAAAAAAAAGGAAAAAAAAAAAGGAAAAAAGGAAACGCCCCACAAATTTCTCCCTTTCTCCTATCCAACTAAACTTTTTACACCGAAAAAGTATAATCATTTCGGCAACTCAGAAAATCGCCGTTGGACCTGATGCCGATCACCGCAGAGAGTTTTTTTGCAAGCTAACGCGAGGATCAACCGCTGACGCCCCCCCTTCCCTGAAGCACAGTGGGCTCGTTTCAATAAAGCAATGCATAGCACAAGTATCCATTAATATACTGGGATTCGCAGATTAGAGAGCGTAACAGGTGGCAGTTAAAGTCCACACAACCCAAGTCAAATAAGTTAGGCTTAAAGCCTTGTACAGAGCCTTCTCAAACCTTCGCCTCGTAGCAGGGCCTAAAATTTTGATGACCGATCAATCCTTGGACAACGCGGATGTGGTCGGTATTGTAGTCACAAAGTAGCGCGTTAACGCCAAACGGGCTCCTAAGAGTAACTTTTCCAAAAGGCCATCGTCGGCTTCTAACTTTCATTAGACCGGCGATATAGCTTTTTCAAACTACACCACGATGCACCTAATTCATCGATGCCCGAGGAATGTGGCAAACATGTTGCTATCAAAAACGTCCAGTGGCGTAGTGGTAGCTTCTGCGGCCTTGAAGCTTATTTAATACCGTCCATTCAAAAATGCAGGTCTGCAACACTCCATCCTCACCACATTAGAAACGTTTTCATTAAATCTGTCTATAGCTTTTATGAATAAAGCTGTGAAGTAAACGTCTATTGCACATTTCTTCCAGTCGACACTTACAGGTTGACACTCACTAGGACACCCACCAGCATCCATCTCTTGGGATTCGCGCAAATTATTGCCGGAAATAGATGCTCTTCCTAATGGGGTTTATATCGATGAGCCACGTTAGGCAACACGGTTATCAGTATAGTTGCCGGTAGCATCCCCGGATTACAAATGCATTATATTTTGTCATGATTGATCTTGATTGATACTGTTGGCAACAGGGGAAGATCCCCGAAACGAGCGTGAGGATTTACCGGACAGGTATTTTATTTGCGGCCGAGAGGATGTAAGCGGTATGTAGTCATCGGCCCCGACTTATTATACTCTCATAGAAAATAAAAAAAGTACCATTTCCGGAGATGGGTCAAAGGAATTATTTGTCTCCTAACTTGAAAAACGCTTCTGTTCTTCATATATGATATCTGAAATAGATATATACATAAGACGTTTGTCATTGACAAAAGTTTCCGGAACCACCACAAAAAAAAGTGGAGTTCGCTTAATATATTTTGGCAAACAATTGTGTACAGATTAGGCAGAATGTGTCGTAGATCTCTGTACCAGATTCGTCCGAGATAGATCCATGATAGTGATTCCATGACTCATGAGGATGCTACGAGATCGTCGAGGAATAAAAAATATACTCACAGTTTCATCAGAAGTTTCTACAAAAGGCGGAAAAAAAGCAGAAAAGTCGTCGTAACCATCGCACTCCCATCCCCAAACTAAGAAAAAAAAGTACGGTTTTTGTTTCAAATTTCAGTCGTAAGAGAGTGCGGCAAGCCAAAAAGCCCGAACATTCACGGTATGAACCGACGAACGTGTGAATATTAAACACCCCCCAGTACTGGGTACTTGGGTCTTCAAACTTCAAGCCTCGGCGCTCAGCAATAAACGAAACGAAACGAATCAAAAATCTCGTGCGGAGATAAGTACGACCTTGTCATCGCATAAGTACCCAAAATAATAAATAATCATTCCTGAATCATTCAAACGATCATCTACCAATTATGGATTGAGATGATCCAGCAACTCTCCATAGTAACTGAAAATAACTTGAAGTTTTGCCATGTGCACAACTACTGACTTACCTTTCTCCATAGATCTTGACGGCACACCTTGAGGTCTTCGAGATCAACTTCCCTTATCATCGTCTCCATGGACTGCGATCCCTAACCAATGCCTTGGACCCTTTGGCATGGTTCAAGCGCGGTGAGTCGGTGACAAAGGGACCGGACCCATGGCATAGATATATAAATCTCTGTCTAGATGTATTTCGCCTTGCGGGATGGCAACCAGAAGAAAAAGCTGCTTTGTGCCAAGAGGAGTTATTTCACGAAACGTTTACGTTCAAGATGATTGGCGTGACAAAAAAGGACAGAGCCTCCCATAGTCTCAGGATACAGACTCGGAGGCTGATAACCACCGTAGAGCCACGCGGCGGCGATTTCGTTTCCTTCTGTGTGCGTACATATACGGTTGCGACGCCGCTCGTAGGCCTACTTTAGGTACCATGGAGCTGCGCATAATATGATATAATATGACATAAGTTGCGCATGCCTTTACGTTTGCCTAATCTCAAGGACGATGGAGCAAAAATTCCGCTTTCTCGTTCCGGTTCCTCATCATAACGCCTATGTCCACCGTGACCGTCTACGATTAACGCTTTCCCCCACCCCTCTGATTGCGACATGATCCGATATTCTTGGAGAACTGCCTTAACATAGATTCTTCTTACTTTAGGAAAGAGACTGAAACTAATTTAATTGGCTAGCAATGTCGCTAGTAATTAACGTTTGGCAAAAACCAACATAAATAATCATACTTTTCAAAGTCGAAAATTTGTTTGACTTATCTCAGGGTTTTGCAAATCTGTTGCTTATCTTCCACTATAGGCACATGAGAGAAATCTGTTCTTGTATATGGTGAGAATTATTAGCTTCATAACCAAGACAGGTATAGCCTGAGGGGTAATTAGTTAACCCTGAGAATCCAAGTTGCCAACTTGCAAATAAGGTAAACCAAAAGATGGACTGGCAATGCGGTTGAATGTCCTACGTTAACAGAACGATCCAGTGGAACAACTTGAATTATAGCACTAATCGCTCATATAAATATCCACTTATTATCAAGGTTCAATTCAACTTCGAACTCCTCTTCCAAACCTCGTTTAACCCTGAGTGTCTCCAGGATATTATATAGTACCGTTGAATCGGAAACCCCCGGAAACAAAGGAACTGAATACTACTAACAAAGGAAAATTACATCTCAGGCTGCCTAAACTTCCCCTCTGAGCATTCATTCAAAAGTCCCCTATTGTTCCCTTTGTTCAAAGATATTTTTAAAAGGATACAATGTTATCCCTTCTTTCCTTCCCAAGTTCTTAAACTCGATTAGACAGCTGAGGTTATCAATTCTCTTCCATGATGGAATTCGATATGTGCGCGCATGACATTTGGAAACAGCATGGGCCCTACCTACCCTTCCCCAAGGTTTGCCTGCCAGATCGGCGGCCGCAAGTATATAAGTATATGGGTGTAATGGAAGCCGCGGAGTCCATGAAACGATAACATCCGCAGTTCTCCTATACCACACCATTACTCACTTGGTACTACTAAGTGGTTATTGATCCATTCTAGACCGCTATGTGAATCGATGGAACATAACTGGGCGACTCGGAGTAGGGAACTTCTAAAAATAGAGTTGATTGGGGATGTTGTTTGAGGCAGCCAAATAGAAGTGAACGTTTGAGGTATGTACTGCGAAGTACTAGTTCCGAGTCACTTCCGATAATTGACTTAGTTTGGATACAAGTATACAGGAAAAACAAGATTTGTAGGCAAACTGTTTTCACAGAAGTTGCCTTGTACGATAAAGATCAGCATTCGTTTTCGTAAATCATGGTTACGCGCCCTTGGCACGTCCACCATGACTATTATTAATCAACGTAAAGGGATCGTATGGGTCTTTCAAGTTCTACCAGCCAGTGAATCTTTTTCTGATGCATAGGTTCATAGTGACAATCAAACATCCTTGACTATATAGAAAATCAGAAATGATGTATCAAAAAGCACACATATGGCTGATCGAATCCGAGGTTTAGTTATAGGCCTCCAAAAATAAAGAACATGCACGCGATGTCAAGGACTCGGGAGTTCCACTGAGATTTCACCGCTTTTACAATTTAAGTAACTGTCACCCGATTGTGAGTCTCTGTTCAAAAAAAAATTCTTGGGATAGTGTAATCTTTTTCCGAGTCTGCCGTATGTAAGGAGCCTCGGAAAAAGATCCTGATTTCCCAGCCAATGTCATTAAATGTCATTTGAGAAGGGCGGGCGCTACGCAAGCATTCGGCATTCGGGATGGGATGAGTCTCGTGAGATTACTACACTGAGCGATACGTTTTTTTTACTAGGGTAAGTAAGGATCAGTGATTCTTGAATTTCTTAGCTACTTACTTGCAGTACATTATTATTATTATAAATTCTATCTATCAGTAACTGAACCAATATAGAGATATCTGTTAGGCGCAGATCCCTTTGGTAAGTGATGTCGCATATTATAACCGTTCTAGTGCTTTTGTGGCCCTTGATATATAAATTTCCGTCAGAAAAAAAAACTCTTTATCAACCCATGCGTCTGGGTAGAAAATATAATTCTTGAAGAAACGTAAAGTATGCCTTGTGATTCACCACATAGTGCTTGAGATTCATCAGAGGGTATTCCGAGTTTAAACCGTTGGAAATACACATGACTTCGTGTCCATTTTCTTGACTTACATGAAAACCTCACAAGGCAAGCAAAAAATCGTGGCCATATCCCGGACCGATGAGGCGAAAGGATGGATTTAGGAAGTGCGCCCAGAGCCCTCAGATGAAAAAAAAAAGAGGTCGGCACGAACTCTAGAGGCCGCTCTCGACTATCACTCTAAAAGTTTATCTTCCATGACCGAGGATCGTGTTCAAACATGAGCCAAGATGATAGCGATAGACACGTCAGAAAAACGCCATAGCCATTAAATTGCTTAGCCAAAGCGCCCCCCCCCCTCTTTTGTTTTACCTCAGTACACTGTCAAATTCGCCGTCACAAACGTTTGATCACTCGTTCCAACTTTCACCGTGAATACTCCAGGTTCAACTACCCAAGAGTTCGAAAGTGACCAAACAGCTAGTTGAGAAGAAAGAATAGGAACGGAAACAGTGACGGAACCACCAGCTCTAGATATTGAATAAAAAAAGAGAAATTGGATTGCGAGTGAAATAACAACATACGGGATGTCGACTTTGGTAAAACCAGCAAGTTGTTGATTAGGCGTCACGACGGAACTGACAACATCTGTGAAATAAACCTAAACAAAAAAGGATTGTGTTATTATTCTTTGCTGTTTCAGCCACTATTCGGTAAACTCACCTGCACGACTTCCTTGCCTGCCACCGTACCAGTGTTGTGTACGGTCACAGCAACATTGAAGTCTTGAGTGGTACTAATTGTCGAAGGCGATATTACCAGGTCAGTGCTAAACAACCATGATGAGCAGCAGTATTTAATACGAATGGAAGGCAAGACAAACTAATTGAAAGTAGTATAACTCAGTCCATGGCCAAAGCTCCACAAAGGAACAGGACTATTTAAAACGTACTGCACGAAAAACTGCGTTGAACATCGCCATTAAATGCAAAGAAAAAGGCAGACAAACCTGATGTCCGAATTTCAACTGACCACTAGGCAAGACTTGACCAGCGTCGATAGGTCTGCTGCCCTTCAGATAGTTGTAGAAGACTGGGGTGGTCCCAACATCACGGGGGAACGATACAGGTAGTTTTCCTGTCAATATATTAAAAATCAATGGATATCGATAATCGGGCGCCAACGGTCTTACCAGAAGGATTAACAGCCCCAAATATGATCTCAGCAATGGCCAAACCTACGATGAGAAGAAAGAGTTCAGAGTTGCTCGATAATTAAACCCCCCTAAGCCGAGTGATTTCACTACCTCCTAGTTCACCGGGATAGAACTGTTGAATGACCGCATCCGCGTCTATGAAGATGTGAGGATAGACGCCACACGATTACAACGCGAAAGGTTTCACGAACTTTCTTGTATCCATGGTTCTGCGATTGGTTTGCCGCTGACGAAAACAACGATTGTTGGCTTTCCGGTTGCCTTGACGGCCTGAACAAGGCCAAGCTGTGCCCCCACCAAGCCAAGGTCAGACAAATCAACATGTTCCCCTGTTGTCGCATTGGTTCCAGGAGTCCACAATAATGTTTGATCGAGAGACCAAGTTCCAACCTACGAGCAACGTTATTATGGAATAGAGTATGAATCAATCAAGTGGTAGGGCAACGAACCATTACGATTGCTACGTCAGACGATTGTGCGGCTTGAACAGCATCTTCAAAGCCCGACTCATCGTTCGACCACAGCTCACAGCCTTGAGCAAAATTGATTTTGGTCGAACTCGAGCTGTTTGATAAGAACTGCGTAAAACCGTGTAGGGGAGAGATACCGTTGAGCGATGCGTTAAAGAAGACATAATCGCCAAGCTAAATGACATGATGAGCGTTGATAGAAGTAAGGACGCAATGTGGTAAACGTACGGAAACGCGGTTCGCGTGAGGTCCAATCAACGCAACTGAGTTAAGATCTTTACTGAGAGGAAGCGTGTTTCGTCGATTTTCGAGGAGGACGATGCAGTCTGTATCAGCTCTGTGAAGAACGTCCCGAGATTCGGGTGTGCGGATAGTTGACAAATAATTTTCGTAAGGATAAGGATCTTTCAAGCTAAGGTCAGAGAATTTTCGAAGGGACGATCGGGGTGGTCACACACATACTTTCGAATAGACCCAATGAGAATTTGGTGCGCAGCATTGCTGCTACTGTAGCATCTAAGAACTTGATGTCGAGAGTGCCGGCTTTGATTTGATCTATAGAATTTCCAGAGAGTCCTTTCGAGCCGGTGTTTCGGGCGGCGGAATAAAAAAGAAAATACCTGGCAAGGTGAGATACGTGAGGGTTCCTGCGAGAAGGAAAAGTGTGTATGAGCCTCATGTCGAAAAAGTAGAGTAAAGGAGATTAGCACCGCCTCCCATTTCCCCGCTCAGTCCATTCTGCAAAGCAACTTTTGCTGCGCACTCTCTGGTATCACAGATACCATGTAGAGTGATTAGCAGGTCAACGGACCCAGCATCTGTTGTCACCCAATACTTGTAATCCCACTCGTTTCGGAGCTATAAAGAGATGAAATCCTTGACTAATCATCACCACAAGGTACGTACTATATCCGTTAGCAGGTCTATTAAAGGCTGAGTAGATAAAAAAAAAGAATTCAGAATGGCCCAAGTACGTACGCGAATTGGCGATAGCAGGGATTCCGTCGTAACTGGAATAGGCGGTCATAATCGCGAGGCTCTCAATGCATGCCCTGTTGAATGGCTTTAGAAACATCGTCCTCAGCTCCCGTTCACCTCCAGAAACCTGAGCCAGATTTCTACTTGTCGTATCAATATGTGGGAACGAATCATTCAAAGACAAGGATCCAACTCACAAACCACCTTGAGGGCTCCCAAAAGCTGCGAAGTGTTTACACGTCGCAGCCACACGCGCTATAGCAGTCGAACTTGTATTTCGTCGTCTTCCAGATTGAAGACCTGTGACGTAGGCATGGCCCATCTCTCCTGTTAAAAATGGATCCTCTCCAAAGTTTTCTTCCACCCGACCCCATCTCAATTCACGGGCAAGATCTAAGACAGGCGCGAACATATGGTTGATTCCTACACCTTCAGCTTCAGATGCAATGATGTTTGAAATTGATGTGAGCATGTTGGTGTCGAAGGAAGCTGCTAAACCTATTGGGGAGGGGAAGATAGTGCCCATGTTCGTGAAACCGTGGAGACCTGTGATTTTCTTTAGTGACCTGAGGTGGAGGAGGGAGAGGGTGTGTGTGGTATACCTTCGCATTGGATTAAAGCAGGAATACCCAATGTTGTATTTTCCATCATATATTTCTGGCCCACTGTGACTGCAAACACGAATTTCTCGTACGGGACGAGGTATCCTGCCCATATGCTTCCGCCTTTCAATCGTACCATCTGTTCCTATTTGCACAAGGATACATGAATGAAAATATCAAAAATGTGAAATGGCTAGTGAACGCTTACCAGACCAGTTTGATTATACACTTTGGTATTGTCCAGAGGGTCAGTTAGATTCATCCAACTACCAAGATCGCCTTGAATTCTAAGAGAGAGATTTCGGTTCAAGTAGAGTCCACACGAAAACCAACTTACATTTGGGATACCTTCTCTTCGATCGTCATACGAGGAAGCAAATCATTCACCCTCTCCTCAACTGAAGCATTTGGATTTTTGTACAATGGACGCGAACCATCGATATTGGTGGCTCTTGATTCAAGAGAGAAGTGAAGCCCTTCGCGCACGCCAAACGTATCATCAGCAAGCACCCGAATGGCAGATAGCAACGATATAAGCAAGCAAAAAGTGATAGAACCCATAGTCAACGTTGGTTAAGACCGTTTGTCGGGTGTAAGAGAGATTGAACAACTTCCAACATCCTTTTGTAATCTCCGTTAAGAGTGGGCAACCTTCGCTTTCTCTGCTGCTAACTTGATGAAAAACAATGACAGTGATCCACATTTTGTAAGGTGATTCTCGCTACGTTGTATTATAACGACAGCCCGCTAAACGCGTCGGGTCAGGTGACCTTCGAAATGCGTCCACGCGCGCGTCCGATACATCAGAACCAATTCTTCGTCCTCGAATTAGGGGTCAGCCAGTCAAGGCTTGAAGGTGGATTACATTAGTACAAATAGTGGTGACTATGTAGGCGAAATAAGTTCAATCACCAGCCCAAAAGCACAATCCTGCATTGAAATTGACCTGTGCCAAGGCAGTGTGATTTCATGAGTTAGACCCCACTGTCCTTTTAACAATGACATGGAACGACTTCAAGGGGATGTTCTGAGTGTAGTAAGTGTAAGTAGGCAATTGTGACAAGTGGTTTCTCAACCTTTGCCTTTCCCTATGGAACCGGATCCTTGGAGTCGGACGTGCGTAACAAGTTAGTAGTCTCCTCTTGACAGACCTTATGACAGAGCAAACGACGATCGTAACAAGTTGGGCCAATTACATACTGGAGTTTCGAATATTTGAAATGTGCCTCCGATCCTAACAAATCAACTGATATCGAAATTGAGCAGGTAGATCCTTCTGATATTCGTAATCTGCCAGTGAATCCGCGATCAGATTTCATGCGAATGAGTTGGTGGAGGTTGGTGGCAACAAACTTGAATTTGAATTTCGGTAAGTAAGTATTAGCAATTTGAATACTATAAAAGGTTCGAAACCGTCCAATTAGTTAGGGATAAGCAATTGTCCTGTGTAAGTCCTGTGGGTATTTAAGTACATATATCGTGAAAGGAGTGAAAAATTTGAAATATCCAGGCAATTAAGGTATCCGGAATATAAATGATCACCATAGCTAGATACTGGGCTTGAGAATGAAGGTACGATTCAATATTTGACCTGTACCGGTTATGCTGTAGGGCTAGCGAGTTTTTCAGGTTCCTTTGCTTCTTGACTGTCCTTCTTCATTTTGTCCATGGCCGATCTAATTTCTATAGACCTTTTTATGACGTTGAATAACCCCTGTGTATGATCAGGCTTCCATCCATCAGGTAGCCTCTCCTCTCCAATCCACCGCTTGATATAATCCACAGGGATACCAACCTTATCCTTCGTCTTAACCTCCCAGACACCTAATATGATAGCCATCTCTCCTCGTGCAATTTCGGCATGCGCACCATCAAGTGGCTTGCATTGCTTCTCTCTTCGAACACGAGCCCTAGCCACATCTTCGTAATTCATCAAGAATTTCGCAGTCGGATCTGGACCCGCTGTGATTTCTGGCAGACTAGGCTTTACGTCTGAGATCAGAGCATCTACCAAGGAATGATCGATTTCGATGGGTGCGAAATCCTGGCCTTCAGGGGTATCATGGTGAACGAGGCTTGCATCGTGTTCGACCCGGCCATGTTTTCCGATTTCGTAGAGATTAATCCGCCGTCCGAATTTGCCAAGGACAAGGAAGCCAGTGTACGACAAGAACATGGCGCAAGGAGTCGATAAACCATAACAAGACATCAGGCCACGAGCGACGTCCGTTGCACTTAGGTTTTTACCGTTACGAGCACTGAAAACACATGCACATCGTCTTATCAAACCTGGACATATAACAAAGAAAATTCACACACATGTATCCGTGGTTTGCCATAGTGTTTAATGCTGGGCATGCGGAACGTATGTCGTCTTCCTGAGGAGGTGTGAAAGCATATTTTTGGCCTGTAACTGGGCATGCGGCTGCATCCTGGCTAACGGGAGGATGTGAATCAGGGAGAGACATGAAGGATGGAATGAGTGCAGAAGCAAGGAGTTGGCGTGGAGTTCCTGGAGTATAAGAGGGTACAAATACATTGTGCGGAGATGCTACCCTATTCGGCACTTCGATAGTTGCGACATTGTTCCCAGCGCTATTTACATACATGCATAGCCTAAGGATCTACCCGATGTTGACAGCCAGGGGTCGCGCCATGCACGGAGATGATTATACAAAGATAAGTTGCGGCGACACGTGACCTGCCTCAACCTCAATTTAATTTATCTGTTGACGCCGATGTTCATACCTGCCAATACAATGGCACATGCGTGTGGCGTGGATAATTTCTCGATTGTTCAAATGCTCACGTAGTCAAGCTTGATCCGAGTCAGTGTTGTGCAGTAACTCGGAGTGCTCGGACGACTCCAGCGAGTTCTGATACTAGTAGTCAATACCAGATTCATGACGCCACTTGGCAGTGATAGGATCGCCATCCGCTACACATCAGACACCCCACGATCCCCACCCTGTGCGGATTAATTTCATTGGTATCATTACCTATCGGTTCAGCATGATCATAGCCTGGGAATAGCTTTGGCCAAGCTTTGGCATCCTGAACGCATAAAATAGGTAAAACATCATATATCAGTGAACCTACATGTTTTGGCAGTCCTTACATGATGAAGCAGTGTAGATAACATGAACCTGAACCCTTTTGAATTCTAATTGATAGAACTCGGGTAGGCTCTAGCTCTTACCCATGTACATGAAGCAGTTGTGGTTTCTATAGAAACTTGGCAGGTAGATGGAAGGTGGTTTATAATAAGTCACGGTGACATTAGTACATATCTAGCTAGCACCAGAAAAACAATGTAGCAATGAAGAAAATATCCCAAGGCTCTGCTGTGGCGAAAATGTGACTGCTGTGATGGTAAGATAACAGAAGTTGAGTTTCGACACACAGAGGGATTCAAAAGACGGGGTTAAAGTATTTCGAATTCACTGGGGACTACCTAAAACTTAGGAGTCCTTATATACATGGTCCGTTGGTAGCTAAGCTAAGAATATAAATCAACTGCAGCCGGGATAATAAAGGGGTAGGGAACGTGTTGGGTAACAGTTGGGTGATAACTAAGGACTGTGGGTAAAGAAAGTGACTAAGTGGGTATGAAAAGTGCCGGTCGTTACACCCGCCCTCCAGAGCAGGTAGTATTTCGGCAAGCTGCTCTTTGGAAGTTATTTCGCAATTTCCATTTCAGCAAAGGTTTCGGTTGGCGCAGCGTAACTTTCGGAAGACGGGGGGAATAATTCATTGTAGGAAAATCCCATGGTAGGAAGGGGAGAGTCATCGCCTGGGGTATAACATTTATGGGGACGACGCTTCATCTTGAAGTCGGAACGGTGAACCATGGTAGGGAAGTTGGAAGATGGTTTAGCAGTGAAAGCTTGGAGTCGCTTCTCCTGACGCTCATAGAAACCTTGTCGTTCGTATTTAAGCTTGTGAATATGCATGGTGGCGAGCTCCTGAGCCATCTCAATCTGGAGAGCGGTGGCCATATCAGATCCGAGGCCAACTTGCTCAGCAGTAATGTGAAACTCGCAGAGATAGACTGGATTAAGGGAGGCTTCGATGATGTTGTCAGAGGCTGAGTCTCCAAGAAAGACTTTACTGATTCTTCGCTCATCGTGAGGACGAGCTCCGGTGTTCCAAGCAACTGAGAATTCAGTAAACCCGAGTGGCATGTGTGGAAGGGCAGTTATACCATGACAGAGACGAACCTGTTTGTCGAATTTGAGTATGTCGGCAACTTGTCCAACATGCAAGGTGGTTTGCAGCTGACTACTGGGCGGCTTCAGCATATACTGGGTAGGGGAGAGTCGAATAAACAAAGGGTGATCAACGCATTGAGTTGCTGGAGAGCTGGGGGGAAAAGACATGTTGGCAAGGGGTGCGTTTGGGATGATGTTGCTTAGGCGTATGAAAAGAATCCGTATGCTGGATTTTAATGAATGGTAGGTTGATTGGAGACGGGTTTTAATAGAATTCACGATAGGGGTGCCGAGATAGGAAGGAGTGGTGGGATGGTGGAATAATAATGTTCCGATAAACACTTGTGGGTCGTCTTGAGGGGGTTGTCCGGTTCCTTTTGGTAGCTTAGAAATCTTTGTTTCTCCTATCAATTCTAAATAGTCAGTGAGTGCTTGCAGATGAGTAATTTGATAATAGGGTAACCAGGTGATGTCGCCAGATTTCCACTGGACCTCGAAAATAGCGTCCATTCTAGAACCAGCATGGGATAATATCTTATCGACCGCCCATTCGCCGTCAGCCTCAGGAGTGGTCCCGAGCTGGGTATCCATTCGTCCGGGAAATAGACGATCATCATTTGGTACATGAATCCGCAAGAGAGAAGCGTGAAAAACAGGGTGTACACCTCTCTGCTTCAAGTGAGAGGGTAGATCGAGGTGGAACGACGAGTTGTTAAAGTCTTTCAGAATTTTGTACGGGCCTATAAATTTGGGAATTAGTTTTAAAAAAAAAAAAAAAAAAAAAAAAACGTAGTGAAGCGAAGAAAACTAAAGGATAGTAAGGATGAAAATACGTAGGGGAGTGGCACGGTTTTAGTACAAGCGTAGTAAAATGACAATGGATCGATGGTCAATAAGAGGTACGAGGAAAATAGAATATCACGCTGAAAAATATAAAAGAGTGAATTGAGGAATACGAAAAACTACGATAAATGAGGTGTGTGGAACACGAAGTAAAGGGGTAAATAAGATTAGTGGAGATGATATTTTTTGGGTACATTGAATCAATGTTCCTGTTATTCTTTCATAAGCGGAGAGAGGGGTCTCATATCTTAATTCAGAACAGTAGCAGAGAGAGTAGTAAGCGGAAGCAAAGTAACGCAAAATGACGCTCAGCGGGTATGTCGCTGATATGAAGCAGTGCCGCAGCGGGGAACAGTGACGCAGCGGGGAAACAGTGACGTAGAGGGGAAACAGTGACGCAGCGGGGAAACAGTGACGCAGCGGGGAAACAGTGACGCAGAGGGGAAACAGTGACGCAGCGGGGAAGCAGTGACGCAGCGGGGAAGCAGTGACGCAGCGGGGAAGCAGTGACGCAGAGGGGAAACAGTGACGTAGCGGGGACGTAGTGACGCAGCGGTGAAGCAAGGAAGCAGCGGGAAAGCAGTAATGTAGCGAGGAGCAAAGCGAGCAGAGTATAGAGCAGCGGGATGGAATCAACCTTGGAAAGACGTATATGAACTGAGTCACAAATCCGGTGGCTTCGGGGCTCGGCGTAGTGTGGAGTCAATCATGTCGTGGATCGCATGACTGTCACATAGTTGCTTGGACGCTGCATAGTTCGTGAGTACTTGGTAGAAAAGAGTCGTATGTAACCGGCTAAGTACCTGTAAATGGAGCTACTATAGCAGTAAATAAGCCTCTCAGACCTTAAGCAACCATGAAAGGTCAAGTTATGTGATAGCTGAAAGCGTCTCAGGTAAACTTATGGCACCAGTAGTTGATGTGCCGGATCTTCGAAGTTTGAACTACGTTATTTCGCATTAAAACTGGCTGATTCCATGTCAAAGAGAGCAAAGTTCTACAGCTCGTGATAAAATTGTACAGCCGCTACCAGAAGGTCTGAGAGGCTTATTTACTGCTATAGTAGCTCCATTTACAGGTACTTAGCCGGTTACATACGACTCTTTTCTACCAAGTACTCACGAACTATGCTGTGTCGACGCAACTATGTGACAGTCATGCGATCCACGACATGATTGACTCTACACTACGCCGAGCCCCGAAGCCACCGGATTTGTGACTCAGTTCATATACGTCTTTCCAAGGTTGATTCCATCCCGCTGCTCTATACTCTGCTCGCTTTGCTCCTCGTTACCTTACTGCTTTCCCGCTGCTTCCTTGCTTCACCGCTGCGTCACTGCTTCCCCTCTACGTCACTGTTTCCCCTCTGCGTCACTGTTTCCCCTCTGCGTCACTGCTTCCCCGCTGCGTCACTGCTTCCCCTCTGCGTCACTGCTTCCCCGCTGCGTCACTGCTTCCCCGCTGCGTCACTGCTTCCCCGCTGCGTCACTGCTTCATATCAGCGACATACCCGCTGAGCGTCATTTTGCGTTACTTTGCTTCCGTTTGCTGCTCTCTCTGCTACTGTTCTGAATTAAGATATGAGACCCCTCTCTCCGCTTATGAAAGAATAACAGGACATTGATTCAATGTACCCAAAAAATATCATCTCCACTAATCTTATTTACCCCCTTTACTTCGTGTTCCACACACCTCATTTATCGTAGTTTTTCGTATTCCTCAATTCACTCTTTTATGTTTTTCAGCGTGATATTCTATTTTCCTCGTACCTCTTATTGACCATCGATCCATTGTCATTTTACTACGCTTGTACTAAAACCGTGTCACTCCCCTACGTATTTTCATCCTTACTATCCTTTAGTTTTCTTCGCTTCACTACGCGTCGTACCCGCTGAAAATCCTTTTACCCATTACTACTTCTACCACTTGTCCCACCTTTCCCGTTACATCGTTGTTCTCCCCACTGCATCCTGACTTTCCACACTGTATCACTGTTCCCGTTACACCGTTACTCTCCCCGTTATACCGCTGATCTCCCCGTCTGTACCGCTGATTTCCCCGTTGTACCGCTGATTTCCCCGTTGTACCGCTGATCTCCCCGTTGTACCGCTGATCTCCCCGTTGTATCGCTACTCTCCCCGCTGCATCGCTGATCTCCCCGCTGTACCGTTGTTTTCCCGTTAAGGTCAACCATCTCGTATCGGTACAAGTAGTCGCAACGTTAGGGGTTAGACCTAATGTACTGAGTGGTACAAAGGCAGACCACATCAATGACACCTAGCACTCTGCACAAGGCCTTGCTAGGACTAGACAAGTATCCGCGAGAAGTCCAGGTTGCGACTAGATATTGTAAAGCGGCGCCAAGAAGAGTTGTAAGGGAGGTACAGACCGTTTCCCCTACAGTTGAACACACACAAAAACAACGCAAGTGCTTCCAGGTGGTGGCAAGTATCAAGTCCACCCAAGTAAGCCCCAAATCCCTAACCGTTGTATCCATGACACAAAGGTCGACTTCATTGAACGGTCGTAGGACTAAACTATATCCGTAAAGAAAAAAGGCGGGTGACACGTGCTTTTTGAAGCCCTGTAGATCTGCCTGCGGTGCCTATGCAGGAACTAAGTAGTTACTCTCCTTAACATACTAACTATTGAGCCTTACCGCCGTCCAGACAAAGCACTTGGAGAGACGTGTTTCCAAGTCGTATGACTGCGTCAAGAAGAGCTTGAAAAAGAAGTAGGACGAGAAGTCCACAGTCTCGTACATAGTAGTTAGAACAAAGCCCTGGCCGAACGTTACCGACCCTGAGTAACGACGGTTATTGCTGAGCACGACCTAACTTAGGCTCCGTTTGGCAGCATGGGCGACTTTTAGGAAAATGGGTAATGATGAAGATGGTGAACAGGGTGGAAAGGGCAATGTAGCAACAAGAGGGGTGACGTAGGACTGAAAGGTGTGACATAGTGACAAGGGCAATGTGGCAATGAGAGGGGCAATATGGCGACTAGAGGGGCAACATGGCGACTAAAGGGGCAACATGGCGACTAAAGGGGCAACATGGCGACTAGAGGGGCAACATGGCGACTAGAGGGGCAACATAGCGATGAGAGGGGCGACGTAGCGACTAGAGGGGCGACATGGCAACAAAAGGGCAATTCCAGTTGGTAGAGCATAGCCATGTTCATCAGCGTTGCAATCCCCAATCTGGATTACATGACTCACCATGTTTCCGTCTGGTGTAGTTACTGTGGATCGTGAGACGTGTTCCGGAACGATCCTGATCTGTTCATAGGCGCTCTTCAGGTCCAACGCTGATCTATAACGTTTCGCCGCGGTTCTTCTCAACATTCCCTCCATGTCTGGCAAAGGGGATGTCAACTTGCGTGTGTTTTTGTTGCGTTCACGAAGGTCCACCACCGTTCATAGTTCAGGTGGGTTCATTCGGGGTTTAGGGATTAGCAACATAGGTACTGTGTTTCCAGCTGAAGTAACTTGCCATCGTCCTGATTTAATATAGGCATTTCTTTTTTCCGCCCACTGTGCACGAAAAACTTCGGGACATCTAGACGGACGCCACGGATACGTCCTTGATTCATCAATGAGAGGAATTGTATGATTGATAACTCGGAATGGCGGCAGGTCTGTTTCGTGAACCTCTCTGCACAAAGGTTCAGCATACTGACGCAGTTCTTCTCGAACTTTTTCTTCATCCTGCTCTTCAGGTGTCAGAGCATGTATCATCAATCTTGTTTTGGGACCGGCTTGCAATGGCTGGGACTCATTGCTGCCAATAACGACTCGTGCTGGATTGAATCCGAGGCAAACTTGGTGTTGGTGCATCCAAGGAGTCCCAAGGATTAGATCATAGTTGTTGATATTAATAATATCGAAGGTTTGTTGCTCGTTTATACCTTGGTATTGGAACTGAACACTGGTTACAGCGTTAACTTTAGATCGTGATCCCTGTACGGCTAACTGGAGTGGCAGTGGAACGTCTAACTTTTCTTTCTTCACAGATAGCTGATCAGCAAGTGTGGAGGACATAAAGTCTCCAAGCGAACCGGAATCCAGCAACGCCCATGCTGGATGGCCATCTATGGTCACCTTTACCACTATAGGTTTTGGAAGTATACGATGTTTACCTTTAACTTGCGCTGCGTTCCGCTGCAGAGAAGGGTATTTGTTTCTATCAACTTGAATTCCTCCAAGTTTGAAATTGATCATCGATTCTTCGTCTAGATCGTTTGTTCCTTCACTAATTGACGGAAGTAAGAACGGCCATTGTGGTTCGGTGGCGCTTTCTGTAGCCGGAGCTGCAACTCCTATTTCAGCTAATTGTCGACAATACCATTCATGTAAGTTGAATTCAGGAGTTTCTAGAGAAATCCGGAGTAGTTCGAAGGTGCAGCCTCGGTATTTGTCAGTAACAATAAACTGATTCATATCTGGTAGTCTATAGCTGACCGAGAAACGAGTCTCAGTACTCTGTGAACAATCGGGTTCGTTTGGATAGGGTGCTCCTAGGTGAAGTATCGCTTCAGCATGTCTTTCCAGGGTATCTCCCATTTTTGTATCTGCCCAATCTCGATAGCTGAGCCAATGATGACTATGGCTGCAGGGGTTGGGATAGCCGTTGTGAGTTGCACATCGCTCGGCGAACCAACGTCCTATGGAGAACGTATCCCACCGCAATCTAGCAATGTGGATATGGGCTTCGAAACCCTGCACCCTGTCTGATATAATATACATGTCGAAGTCATCTCGTTTAATGATAAATCGCGGTTCACCCATTGTAAAGGTGGTATCTACAGGAGTATCATCTCCTGGATAGGGTTGGCAACGTGTGAGTATGCTGACTATTCTTTTCGCAAAAATATCACCAACGACTCCCAGGTGATTTTCGGGCAAGTCTTCGACATCCCAGTTGTCCTGGATTTCATCGGTATCCTCCCAGTCTGTTGAGTAATCGCTTACTTGATCATCCAGGAGTGTAGCAGCATTGCAATATAATGGAAGGTGTGTCTGCGAACAATCACATTTCCGTTTAGACAATTCTAAACAGAATAAGTATCGTCTATACCAGCCGACTAAATCAAATGTCGGATTCTCCAACCAGAACTTGGAAATTCGAGGATAAATTTCCAGGTCTATGTTGTTGATCACATACTCAGAACTTCCGAAATCAGCTTGGTGTACGTAGAAGCAATCCTCAGGATCTATTTCAGGGTTGGTGCTGGGATACGATAGGTTGATACCATCTGTCAATAGTTTGGTGGCAACCACATCTTGTTACGGCGACTATAAGCTTGCACTCGCGTTCGGTGCTGGGCCGATAGACCAAGTAACTAGGGACTTAGTACAACTGCAATCGTGTTCAACGGCTGTAAATGCCTTGGCCTAAGATGCTGCAACTGCCTCTACTTCTACCATTGGAATGGCCTCTTGTGACTTAGTACGCTATTCTTGTAAGGATAAATATAGGTACTGAGGAGAGATAGAGACTGAGATAGAGAGGGATATTTCTTGAGCGTTAGGTCGGGAGAGGGAGAGGAATAGTAAAGGAAAGATATTACCGGGAGCGTAGACGACGAGTGTAATGGTGACGGGTATACTTGAAGTTATGACGGTGGCGATACACTCTTCTATAGCTGGTTAAAGTGCTAATACAGCTTCTTTAGTGCGGGCTATTACCTTAGGGGTAGAAAGCTGGACCAGTTGAAGGAGGAAATGAGGCATAGCGTCCGCCAGTGGATAAGAAAGTTTGGCTTGTGTAAGCAAAGCATCAGGTGGCTATAAAGAAACTGGCTCTTAGATATACCGAACGTCTTGCCTACTGTAGGTAGCTGTTTCTGGAGCGGCTACCTGTCTGGCTTCGTGTTAGGTTCTTAGCTCCTTGGTTATATAAGTTGCGGTAGCTTGAGGGGCCTTAGTGTCGAGTTGTTAAGCGGAGAGAAGAAACCCAATAGATGTTGGGGGCAATGCCTTCAGTAGTTCGGCTGTGAGCCTGTACCTTCCTATAGTTGTGCCGACGGGTTCGTGAGTTCTACCGTGTTTAGGCATGGGAGAGGCTTGTATTCTAGTTTTAGTCGGTTGCTGAACTGGTTGTTGTTCTTCTTGTTGTTTCTTTTCTGAATCGGCTTATAAAGCTCTTATTGTTTTAGCTCCTGCTAGAAATTCGATTGCTGCCCGATTACAATACTTATAGGCCATATACGTATAGAAGTCAGTAGGGGAAAAAGAAAGGGAAGTATGTGATGGTAAGGTGATAGAGAAGACAGGGGGACATGGGACTGGGGAAACGGGAACTGGGGGAAACATGATATGTATCGATAGCGAAGGCAAGGGGTATGGAGACTGAGCATGGCTGAGGATTAGGGTCGTGCCTGGTAGGGAATAGAGACTGAGCTGAGGAATCATATATTCTCGGTATGGGTGTCGGTACTAGGAATCAAATCTGGAAACATGGTGATGCCAAGATTAGATAGGACGAACGAGTCTTAGGCGGCAGGAGTCAGATTCTGAA
>MU130375.1:27877-50871 GCA_015039465.1 Phlegmacium glaucopus
AAATAATAGGGCCGACGTCAACTAAATATAAGAATCGAATCGATGGTTGCCTGGTACATATATTCCTGAGGATTCAAAATCCATCAGGGGTCACTTAAGCTTTATGAAATTGGGGCAGAAAACTTAGGGAGACACACAGCTTTGAGTTGAAGACAATAGAATGGTAGTGTCGTCAGTGTAAAAGCGGTGTAGAAAAAACTGCTGGATTTCGAATAAATGTGCTTAGAAAAGAGAAAAGAAGAGCGACAGATCAGCTGATCCTCGGAAGCCTAACTAGTGGGTTCGGATGGTCGTTGATGTGTCGGATGTGTTATTTTATTATTTTTGTTTCAATGCATAAAAGGGCTTTAAAATAAATGACTATACAGAAGGTTGTCTTGGATATTGGACGCCCGAGCGGTACCTCAACCCTATCGATGGGTCAGGTCACACGAATCGGTTCTCTATGGGGTCAGAGCAAATAGGCAAGGTCGCTCAGCTCGGTGTCAAGGAGCGTGACTTCCACCGTACTTACAGTAGTGTTGGCTAAGGTGCCGCCGCAACGCATGAATGTCGCTGCAACACCGTAGCTCTGGGGGAAGGGGACGCTTCCTCTATCCTCAGGAAGGCAGACCGTCAGGGCAACTCCCACGATAAGCTCGTTCACCTGGGCTGGCAAATTATTTGCTCTGTAAATAATGACTTTATTTATTACTTCGACTTCAGGGGGTAAGGAACGTGTTGGGTAAAAGTTGGGGGATAACTAAGGACTGTGGGTAAAGAAAGTAACTAAGTGGGTATGAAAAGTGCCGGTCGTTACATCTGCTTGGGTTCTAACTTCTGGATGAGTTACATAATACAGACCCAAAATCGATCTCCAAAAGGGTTATTTTAAGGCCTCGCCCTGCCTCGGGTCCCGGACTCATAAGTTCCCGGTACCCTCGGCTTGTTTTCGCCTGGAGTGTATAAGTCAGTCTCCCTAGTGTAAGTATCTTATCAAGAAGCTGCGCTAGTAGTCCGACCAGCTACGGTAGCACTTAGTCCTCCGAGTACGCAAACAAAATGCCAACTACTACTAGTACTAATAGGGTAATTAAGGTCTGGATCGGGTTTAAACGTTAAACAGTCAAACACTCGAAAAGTAAATTGATCCATACTATGACGCCAGAGCTTACCACTGCCAGACCGGACCATCAGGACTCTTAATGGAGATCACTCAATTGCTGCTATGAGTCAATGAGGACTCGGAATATACGGTATCGTCTCGGATCCGAGACACTCAATTCCTTCAGCTAGCAAAAGATGCGCTGTAAAGCATGGATAATTGATATGTAGAAAGGGTTGAATTGACGAAGCTCAGACTCACAAATTGGTAAACCTCGATCGAAAATGACTCGGGAGACAACACCGCATTCAAACAATATAAGGCGTTCAACGTAACTCCTATCTAACCATAAACTCATCAGTCATCAAGAAGCAGCGCTAGTCCCAGCTACCGTCTGGGCGTTTAGTCCTCCGCAGAACAGTGTGCCAGCTTGTGTGAAGTGCCAGTGATCAAAAAAGGTCTGGACTCTGGACCGACTCGGAGTTTGAATGATAATCAAACACTCGGAAAAGTTCCGATATCAATACTATGCTGACTGCTTGTTGAATGCCATGACAATATATAAATATCACGGTATCCTCTCAATTCCTTAGCAACTGAGCTGCTGTAAAGCATGATGATCGTCGATCGTTGATAAGATACTAATAGATCTAATGTCACGTGTTTTGACCTGAACTTAGAATGGTACAACTTCTGGGCAACGTTTACAGCTATTTGCGAAATGGTAGACGTTTTGGAAATTTTTTCATCTGCGCCTTTGCTTACGGTAAACAACCAGATATAGTATAGCGCAAACAAACCGTGCCTCAATCTGCCTCAATCCTCATTGCTCCACTTTCCCCCACCTTGCTTGAAAATCACTATGTCATCGCAATATATTGATTGTTGACCCTGTTGGTGACAAGGAGCCTATACTAGATGTAAATAGCGCAGCCACTCCACTGCTTTCCACTCATGCGCATCAATTCTACCTAATTATGGGTATTTATACAAACAAAGGCGCACATGAGAAATTCTCCAAAACGTCTACCATTTCGCAAATAGCTGTAAAGAAAATGTGATTTTACGCCAGAACTGCGCAGATCAATGTTTTTTAAAGTGTTTGTGTTGGGGCGGCGCCTTTGCGAATTTTATTCATACAAGACGACGACACATGCACGTGACATTCGGAAAACATTCAGAAAGGTTTACGTGACATTCGGAATGGTTTCCGTGAACTTGAAGATGTTGGGCTCGCTCGACACAAACTTCACAAAAAATCGATTTGCGCAACGAGAATTAATTCGAAAAAATTCAAAATACTTTGGTGCAAACGCATTTTTAAAAAAAAAGGTGTTTAGAAGTTGTGCCATAACTGCCATTCTCAAGTTTGTGCGCTCAAAGCCAAAACATATATTTGGAGTTCCTCTATCCTTATGTAGGAAGGACGAAAATTGACGATGCTCAAAGAGATTGGTATCTTAAACCCTGATGAAACCATGTCGCGCCGGAGACAACACCGCACTCACACAACGTAATAAGGCATTCAACTGTTATTAAGTTATTCCTATCCAACTGTTGCAAGGCCAAGATCGGTCAAGACTGATCATCCTGATGCTGTTCAATTGCAGGCCCAGTGGTAACCATACAGCCCTTTTATGATCACTCGATTTATTTAAGTACCAAATTGTTTTTGGAATGAGAGCTGTGGTGAACCTTCTGCCGTATTTAATAACGCCGACCATTGTTCTGATAATAACCAGTAGCCACCCTGATAGGAATCAATCATTCATATATCACAAGTACTTGAAGATTCCTCGCTCGAGGATTCAAGGTGTTCCTATGATCACGTCATTCAGCCTCAGCCCTCTGAAATACACTTGTTTCAAAGTTCATCATGACTCAACGAGTCAACATCGACCCTATTTCGTGCACTCACGTTCGATGCATCAGGACCCAATGTGACGAGTCCGAGGGTTTTCAAAACATTTTCATCATTCCCCCATGCCTCGACCTTGTCGCTCATCTCAAATACCACTTCAGCACCATTAGCGATCTGTTCATGTTTGATAATGGGTTGGGTGATGCTGATCCCATTTATTGTCAAGGACTTGATATATGGTTTTGATCGAGCGCCAATGGCTGTGATTGTTAACTTTTTAGGGATTGAAGACGAGGATGACGAATCTAAGTTGATGCTGATCCTCTCAAAGAATGGTCTGTAGGAAGGAAAAGGTATAAATATATCAGAGCAAGTTAAAAAAAGGATGAGATTAATTCGTACGATCCAACGACATATTCTCCTGATACAGGGTTGACAGGATAAAATCCCATAGCGCTAAATATAAACCAAGCGCTCATTTGACCGCAATCTTCATTCTGCAATACAATTTTAATTTAGCACTTCTTCCTTGGCGACGAAAGGATAGAAACACAGACCCCGGATAACCCCGTTGGTGTATTGTTATAATTCTGTCTTGCTATCTCTCTAACCTTTTCTTGAGATTTATAAGCCGCTCCAGCGAGGGAATACAGGTAGGGAATATGATGTGATGGCTGTGCAACAATGGATGAGATTGAATCTGTGCTGCTTCAGATCAACAGAATTGGAAAATCTGTTCTCACCTCATTAGTATGATCGTTATGTCCGCCATTGAAATGATCATCCAAGCTTTGGATAAACTTGACGTTTCCACCACGGTATTGGATTAACCTAGGTACATTATGCACCACGTCAAATGAATAAGCCCATTTATCACCTTATTTGACAGGGAGAAAAGGATACCAATAATCAATGGTCAATGATTCAATTAGTTCAATAATAAATATCACGCTTACCTTCCGTCCATCCGTTATCCGGCCCAGCCCAACTCCCATTCGCATTCCTTGCTTCCATGAATCCAGTAGCATTGTTATAGATCGAAAAAGGTGTACGCATGGCCCTTTCATGTAAGAAATCGGTGATATTTCGAGGTTTTCCAAGATGTAGGGCTAGAATGTAAGCAGCGTAGTCATCGTCTGTGTTTTGTTATTATCATTTGCGTCTCAATTAGTCCGAGTCGGAGGTGAAGAGAAGTAGGAAAGGGAGACTTACAAGCGTAATCGAGCGTTCTTGAAGCGCTTTCCGAATGGATATCGTCGGCTACCCATCCTTTTCCCGCGACATCATATACAGAAGAAAGCCCCGCGCGAACTTCGTAGTCCACATTCTTCAGTAATCGGCAAGAAAGTCTCGTCAGATTCCACCCAGGTGAACAGCAAAACAGAACTATACCTCTTCACGGTCTGCGTACCTTTTTGAAACAAATTTAGCAATTATGAATATGAATAATAAAAGAGCCGCTTCGGCTGAATTGACTTACGCAACAGTCCAATCATTGACGGGAGACGTTGTGACATCTTTCCATACAGCTTCCCAGGCTAAGTCTCGGTCAAACCCAGTGATATTCTTTAAAACGGCTTCAGCGATAAGGGAATCTGCATGAGTCCCCACCTAAGGAATGTTAATGAACTGATTTTATTGCGGCAGAAAACGATATGCGTACCATGATACTAGTTTCGACGATGTTCTTCCACATTGGTAGCCAGCCACCCTATTATCCGAGTCACCAAAAGAAGTGGGGGGAAGGAAGAAACATCAGAATTCATTATTATGTGATCCCTGACGGGGGGTGGAATGACTTACCTCTTTGTAATCTGCTAATATACTTTGTATCATCCCTGGGATCCGCTCTGGTACTAAAAGAATTTGCCAAGCCCATTCAGCACGGAATGTGTCCTAGAGTGTTAGGGATGGGGTTCAATGAATGAAAATTTAAACAGCGTAAACTCGAAGGAAGTAGATATTCACCCAAATCGAGTATCCAGTGTAGGATTCACCACCTTTTTCAAGTTGATGAACAACGTTGTCGTAACCTGAATAATAACGGTTTTGTTCGTGTTGCTCATATGGATACTGGGTTCGGTATAAGACATCATCAAATACGGGATTGAAACAAAATGGTTGATATGCACCTGAAGAGTGTGTACCACAGCAGTCCAGAAAGACTGTAAATCCACAATCTCTAAGGGATCGGTGCCATTTGCGTCCACCCAAGGTTCAAGTTCGATGCGGTTCAAAATATCCGTCCAGGACTTGCGTACGCGGTAAGCTGTGTTTTCGAATGTACCAGATATGAAGTGAGGTTGTTCCACTGTAGGAGCTGTGAATTGAGTGTTGGAAGGAGATACAGATGATGTTGGAGTCGGTATTTCAACATCGATATTACTCCGTGCTTGGTCTTCCGAGATAAAAGAGGTGCCTACTCGAAGTGTGATAATGGTTTGATCGCGTGTGCCAGGTTTGGAGGTCAGGGTTGGGAATTTGGCGAAAGCGCTGAGAAGCGGGCCTTCGGTAGTGGTATTTTGTGGGGATGGGAATGAAGTAGTTCCGTTCTGAATAATTCCATATGATGCCTCCGGGGTGTCTTGGTCGAAACGAGCACAAAAGTATCCTTTGAAGTGCTCTGCGAATGGGGCTATGGATATAGGCGTAATTATACTGTCTTGACGTTCGGAGGTGGAGCCGCACACTTCTAGAGGTGAAGTTATTGAAACGGTGCCCACTGGGAAGGACACATTTGTAGCAGTCGAAGTCAGTATTGAGGGACGGGCAATTTCGAACAGGATATATGGAGAGAGAGTCGAGTTGAACGTAAACCGCAAATGAGCTACCCGTGAAGCTACAAGAGGGGAAAAAAAGTCAAGATTGAAAGTTACCGTAAACAAAAACCTTTACTTACTAGCAGTTTGCTCAATCATTATTGAGCCACCATGCCCATCATCCAATAGGACGTTGTAGTAACCCACGCTCACAAGCTCGATCTTCTGCCCATCATCTCCACGTAGCACATCCAAGCCTCTCTTCTCAAAATCTACGACAACGTCCTCACCTACACCCGCGCTTACACTTATAGGAGCACTTTCTCCCATCCAAATGGCCGGTTGGTGGGTTCCAACAACACCCATAACCTTGTTAAGAGTCCAGTTGAAGGGGGTCGCAGATACATAGTTGACTTGTGTTTGAGCAACCCAACGTGTCATGGCAAAGGGGGGTGCAGTGCTAGGTATCATCCCTCCTGAGCCATTGGGAGTATCACCTCCATTTCCGATGAGCAAATTGACGAAGTCGAGACCTGTGCTCTGTGGAATGGAGAATTGGGGAGGAGGGTTGGTTAGTGTGGCCCCAACTATCGCTGAATAGAACCATGTGGCTATAGGAATGAATTTGAAGGTGTAGCTAGCGATACAGACTCGAAGCCCCATTTTATAGTGGAGGGTAAAGTCTTTATGTGAATAACATGTCCTACAAGTTCCCGTTGAATTTGAGCCTGGTAAATTGGGTGGGTTATGCGGTTACCATTGGTTGTACTGATTTGTTATCTGCCCGGCAAAGTCCGAAAATAGCATGGTTGACCAACATTTCAACCATTGTGGACTCAAAAATGAGAATTAAGTGAACTCTCAGCATATATCCATGAAAATTTATTGTTTATAATAATTTTATCTCTTAAAATCTGCAAAAGGTGCCTTTGTTGAGGCTGCAAAAATCAAGATGTTATCTGCCTGAGACTGTGTTATCTACCACAGCCAATCAGAGGCCTCCATTATCTGCCAACTGGAACATTTTTCTCCCATTACTTCAGTTTAAATCATTACACTCCCAAATTTTAAATTTACAACCAAATTGAATTTTACTATCCCTCATAAATATTAGGGTACATAACAAGTTCACATGGATTCATGTTTGTCCCTTTGTTCACTCTCTCTCCTAGGTATGTTTCAAATGTTTCAGTCTCTCCTCATCATTCCTCATTGCTCAGTCTTTGCTAGTTTCTATTCTAGCACCAGAGGCTTAATTTTTTTGTCAACTCTTATTCTACATTGTGCACAAATTTTAATAGCATTCTGGAAGAGAGAAATTGTTCTGAATGTAAATTTCTTGCATACACAACCATATGTTATCTGCCATACCTACAGATTTATACATTGAAACTCTGTCAAGTTACCAAATACTTGCAGGTGTGGGCCATTGCTCGACATGGCATATGTTACATTCTGTTATATGTGACTCTGGTCCAGCTCCGTCGGAGTTGTCTCCAGTACTCCGTACTCTGTTCCAGTACTTTCCCTTGTTTCCAGATCTACTCTTCCTAGTACCTACATCCAACTCTGAGACTTCTCTGTATCATTCCAGCTCTTCTGACGTTACTCCAAACCCATTACCACATCTTTGCCATAACAACTATTTCTTTGTCATCACTTTCCCAAAATCAGTCAGCACACCTGCTATGGATTATTCACCCAAGAATGCAGGACCTTCCAGGAGCAGAATGCAGCACTTTATATTTATCTTTTATATTTCAGTTGCTATTCCTTATTATTATTTAAGTACTCGAAACTTGTATGTTTTCCTCAGTTTGAATATCAACTTAGTTTCCTCCTCTTGTTCTTTCTCTGAGTCCCTGCAACTTCCGGTTCCACTCTGTTCCATTCCTACTCTGAAATTAGGACACAAAGGTTTAGGGTAGCACTGCATATATGCTGAGGCTGAAGTCCTTATCCATTCTGTTGTTCCATTACTTTAACTCCATCCAATACTCCAGAATAGAGTCCTTGAACTTAACAGCATATACAAGTCCTTTGGAGTCAATTTTTTTCTAGTGTGTTCCTTCCTTCATTCTCACCTCCTCTTTTGTAGCTCTCAGTACATCTTATGTGCAATCCCTTATGTATGCATGTAAAATGCAGCAGATGCTGCACCACCCCTGCAAACTGTGAGTTGTGGACAACTCAGAAGTGAGCCAGAGTAGATCAACTGAAAACCGGTATTCAAGCCATCGTAAAACCAAAGTTGCTTGTCCGCAGTAATAATATTTGAGATAAAATGCTCATCCGTGTCTCTGTAGTTTATAACACCTGCTAGGTTATATTTATGTGTTTCATTGAATTGCTTTATTTCGAGGCAGCGATCAATTTTGATGTTTGAATTTGAGAACTCTAATATCACAAGAGGTGGTGCAGTCACAAAAGTCATTTCAATATTCATGGCTTGCCCACATGTACAACAGGAATTCATTGCTTCATGGGAGTTTTCTCTCATCCACTCTGACGTCAATGTAAAATGCACACAGGCTTTGCTCATGTACAATTTATATCCCTCAGAATAAAGATCCCTATGATTGTCAGGGCATTGATGATGTGTCTTATAAATTATCTCCCTGGTTGTGAACATAGCTTCAAAAATGTAGTCGATGGACATGTAGGAACCGAACTTAAGATGTGGAGAAATTTTAGCTAATTCTTTGTGGACTCTATCTCAAGCCTTTTCCAATGAAATTTGTTTTCTGTCATAATTTGAAAACTGATTGGCAAAGAGGATGTTGAATTCATTGCCTATTTTGTCGAAGTTTCTATTTCAGGCATCTTTATTGTTGCACCAAATGGCAAATAAAATAGTGAAGACAGAGTCGTATGCACAGCTATTCTGACTCCATGCCATTCCAATAGGAACAGGATAGTATGTAGCACTTGTGTGTGGAGCAACTGGCAGTGTTGCCTTCTCTTTTTTGTAGGAATAGCCCTTGTGCATAGAGCAGCGATGGACACAAGTAGTCTTCTCTTTTTCACAGGAATATCTTCATCACCACTCTGTCCATTGAGTTCAAGTTCTGATATTCTACGTTTTCTGGAGTCTTTGGTCACCAGTGGTAAAGGTTTCATTGATGTTGTTGCATTTACAGTCATTGTTTCTCTTAGATATTTTAGATCATATATCTGAGACTTGAGTAAAGGATCTCACTTGGACCACTGAATTGCAGGGCGCACAAACCTTGGTACATACTGCAATCCTTTCCACTTACAGAATGCTTGTATGAGATTATTTCTAGTGTCACTGCATATCATGGCCAGGAGCTTACTTGTATACATTAAAGATGTTATTTCATCCAACAACTCAAGCTCTTGGAACTCCTGGCTCAGTGCTCTGGAACATCCCCCAGATATTTTCCTCACATCAAAACCTTGCAAAATCAAGTTCCACATGCCATGGCACTACGAGACAGTGCTGTGTAATATGCCTGATGATTAGACAAATTGTTGAGGTCTGTGACATTGTACAGCCTGGTCTTTCCTTGAGAAGCAAAATCAGTCATAGTGAAATTCACCAGCACTTCAACCTGTGCTCTTGAAATATGATACCAGTCATTGTTGGGCAAATATACTTGTATGCTGTTTGTTGTTGGATACACAGGAACTACATTTTCTGGTAGGCCTTCTATATGGACTTTAGTGGGAGGATTCTATAGCTCAACAAATAAAGTGTCAAGAATCTGTTGACCTTTAGAGCCGGTCTTTGATTGCCACCCCACTACATGTCCTTCCTGACCCCTTGTCATGCATATCTTGGTTGCATAGTTAGGATGTATCATCAAGCACTACTTCAAACATTTTACCAACCTGTGCAATTATTATAGTCTGTGGACTCCCTTGGCTCAGCCACATCTCTCAGGCCTGTGGTGTATACAGGAAGATAACATAGGATCATAAATAATCTAAAATATTCATGTAGATAGTATTCAGACATTGATGTTGTTTCAAAACATATTTCAATTGAAGTAGAGTACAAACAAATTTATATTTTAATGATTGGACCACTTCAGCCTCTTCCTATTCTCTTTCTTATATCGATGACCTGAACATCAGCTGCCCCGCCTCACTACACCTCCCTCGATCACAGTATGTACTTGCTAAATTTGCCATGATTATGAGGTGTCTGGATGCTCTGCTCAAAGCAGCTTTTTCCTCATGTCCATGACTTCCATAACAGCTGATTTGCCTCATTCCACCTTCCCTGTCTACTGTATGTTCTTGCTAGATTTTCCATGCTTGTAAGAGTGAATGGATGTTTTGCACCAAGCAGCTTCTTCCTCATCTCCATGACTTGAACCTCCAGCTGCTCTACCTCATTCCACCTTCCCTGATGACTATATGTACTTGCTAGATTTCCCATGCTTGTGAGAGTGTCTGGATGTTCTGCACCATGCAGCTCCTTCCTCATGTCCATGACTTGAACCTGCAGCTGCTCTGCCTCATTCCACTTTCCCTGATCACTGTATATACTTGCTAGATTTCCCATGCTTGTAAGAGTGTCTGGATGTTCTGCACCATGCAGCTTCTTCCTCATGTCCATGACTTGAACCTCCAGCTGCTCTGCCTCATTCCACCTTCTCTGATAACTGTATGTGCCTGCTAGATTTTCCATGCTTGCAAGGGTGTGTGGATGTTCTGCACCATGCAGCTTTTTGGTCATGTCCATGACTTGAACGTGCAGCTGCTCTGCTTCATTCCACCTTCTCTGATCACTGTATGTACTTGCTAGACTTCCCATGCTTGCAAGAGTGGATGAATGTTCTGCACCAAGCAGCTTCTTCCTCATGTCCATGACTTGAACCTGCAGCTGCTCTCCCTCATTCCACCTTCTCTGATAACTGTACATACTTGCTAGATTTGCCATAATTGTGAGCGTGTCTGGATGTTCTGCACCAAGCAGCTTCTTGCTCATGTCCATGACTTGAATAAACAGCTGCTCTGCCTCTTTCCACCTTCCCTGATGCCTGTATGTTCTTGCTATATTTGCCATGCTTGTGACAGTGGATGGGTGGTCTGCACCATGCAGCTTCTTCCTCATGTCCATGACTTGAACCTGCAGCTGCTCTGCCTCATTCCACCTTCCCTGACCACTGTATGTTCTTGCTAGATTTCCCATGCTTGCAAGGGTGTGTGGATGTTCTGCACCATGCAGCTTTTTGGTCATGTCCATGACTTGAACCTCCAGCTGCTCTGCCTCATTCCACCTTCCCTGATTACTGTATATACTTGCTAGATTTCCCATGCTTGTAAGAGTGGATGGATGTTCTGCACCAACCAACTTCTTCCTCATGTCCACAACTTGAACCTGCAGCTGCTCTGCCTCATTCCACCTTCCCTGATCACTGTATGTACTTGCTAGATTTCCCATGTTTGTGAGGGTGGATGGATGTTCTGCACCAAGCAACTTCTTCCTCATGTCCATGACTTGAACCTGCAGCTGCTCTGCCTCATTCCACCTTCCCTGATCACTGTATGTTCTTGCTAGATTTCCCATGCTTGCAAGGGTGTGTGGATGTTCTGCACCATGCAGCTTTTTGGTCATGTCCATGACTTGAATCTGCAGCTGCTCTGCCTCATTCCACCTTCCCTGATTACTGTATGTACATGCTACATTTGCCATGCTTGTGAGGGTGTTTGGATGTTCTGCACCAAGCAGCTTCTTCCTCATGTCCATGACTTGAACTTCCAGCTGCTCTGCATTCTTCCAGTCTCCATTCTCATTCATTACAAATCCAAAATTCTCATATTTATCATCATAGTACTGCTTCACCAGTCCAATCTGACTTCCATACAACTCATTTGCCTTGATATGTGGATAAATCACCACTCGTAATGCATAATTTTCACTTGTAAATCCCTGTGGGATTGCACAGGACAAGATTGTGCTTCCCATATGACATATTCTTTGCTGCTCAGATTTTGACATCTGCTCCCGACTCCAGCAGTGCACCAGAGGATGAATGGAGAATGTATCTGATGATGGTCCTCTGTTTATCAAGGAGAAGGAGAGAAGTACACCAATCCCTTGTCCAAACATGAAGTCATCCCAGTGACCATCATTCTCCAAGCCAAGCAGAGTGTGATCCAGTGAAGTGATTGCCAGGGGTAGTGTTTCAGCTACCTCACTATCAACAACATATTCAGCAGACTCTTCTGCAGCAGATTGGAATATGTCTTTAGAAATATTGCTATGATGATAGAAAGCACATATTTGAAGAATTAGAATTTGCAGCTTGGGCTGCTTGTGCATTTCCCACAGTGGACTGTCCACCAGCTCTCCTTTCTATTTCTTTGAATGATAAATCCCAAGTCCCATACACTGTTCGATCATAATCTGATGCTCCTCTGAATGTAGCATCTGACATGAGAGCTTGGCGATGTCCAGAGAACTGTCTCAGATATCTATTGATATCACATTTCCCAGCTTCAATACATGCACCAGCCTGGTTAACAGCCAGAGGAATGCACCCAAGCTCAGTCACAATCTTTCTAGCAGCTTCTACATGCTCAGCTGGATTCAAACAGCTAGCTTTGAGAAGTAGAGATATAGCATCTGCTTCCTCCATTTCAGTGATCTCAATGCTGTTCTCAAATGATATGACCCTTCCCATAGATCTGTTTCTGCTAGTAATCAAAATGTTACCTCTGTTACCTGAGGGAAAGAACTTGGCAACATCCTCAGGAGCAGGATCATCAGCATTATCAAACACCATCAACCACTCCTCTTGAATGCAAGATATCCACTGGAGGGCAGACTCAACTGAGCCATCCACACCAGAAGCACGTGCAGCAGGAATACTGGATACCCCCTTGAGAGACATTGTCATACTTTCATGAGAGGAGGCATCAATCCAGAATACATGTGAAAACCTAGGGCAAGAAATGAACGGATTTGTAAATGGCAATGTGAAGAAACACACCTGTCAGACATTTGTTCTGTGAACTTGAGACAGATCTGAGTCTTTCCAATCCCACCCATTCCCCAGAGGAGACAAAAGCGCCTCGACATCAGTCTACTATTAGCACGATGAAAAAAGACATTCCCAAGTTTGTCGAGTATACCTTTCCGTCCGGTAAAGAGTGAACTGGAGTTTGGTTTTTGACGTACAGGGATTTTCATCTGCCTTTCACTAGGGAGATTATAAATGTTCTGTAGTTGACATATTACTAAAATATTTACTAGCGTATGCGAAGGACTTGGACTTACAAAAGTACCGCCGCTGATGACCACATCCCGGGCATTTGGAAAGAAACCCGAGGCAGAACGTTGAGTCTGCCGATCATGAGCCAAAGCCGACAGGACATGGTGTAAGCAACTCACCAAGGGATTTTGTTCTCGCTCCGTGGATTCCAAGTTGGCTTGCATTGTTACTTCAGACGAAGACGGCGATATTGGAAGATTGGTATTCGGAAACATGTGCTAAATGAACAGTAATTAGTGAAGACAATCGTGCGCGAAACGTGGTCGCTGACTGTGCGTGGAGTTCCTGTACCAGCTTGCCTGACCACAGCAGCTGTCGACGCTTCAACAGGTGCAGATATTGGAGAAATTCCGGGTGCTTCTCTACTGGCAACCGCTACAGCAGTAGGTACGTGATCGACGCCGACCATTGAAAACGGAAAATCACTTGAAAGTATGAGGATGTTAAATCATAGTCCAACAGGGATTCAGCCGCTCACCTTGTTCCTGCATATGTCGTTGGCATACAACTATCAGAACTTGAATCCACGTCCATCGACGATGGTGTAGGCGGGTCTGACGAATGAAATAACTTCTTTCTGAACGATGGAGCAATTTCGTCTACGCGATGTCTCTTGGATGGTCTTTGGCTCGACATGAAGATGATAGTCAAGAGTATGCAGTGGCTATGCGAGGCTTACAGTTTGCTCTCCCCACAAAGTCAAAGGGCTGTGCTGTGCAGCAGTGCACAGCCTGTGCACCCGGTACCCGTATACCGTCGGGGCTTACATAAAGACCCTCTGACAGTACGGCATGTACCGTATTTGACGTATTTGACCCGTAACGATCAAAGTCAGCTTATAAGGGTTGTGCACCAACCGTATACCGCATTTCACACCTTTTCCTTTATCTATATCCCATGTGACTCCCGAAGGTCAAGTCGACACAAATTCAATGACGACGGCAGCATGGTATGTCGCTATAAAGCTCCAACCTTCCAAACTCCATTATGACCGCCATATAATGCTGCCTTCCACCACTAGTTACAGTGTCTTTTGCCACCAGAAAGATAAACAGTAACGATGTCGCTGAGATTGGTTTTGGCTTGATAAGCCTCTCTGCTTCCTACTATCCCATCGAGAGTGACGAAGAAAGATTCAAGGTCAGATTGCCAGCTACTCATGTTGCACTGGAAAATCTGAATCTTTTGTATTAGGCGCTGCTGTCGAGGAAGGATGTACCTTCTGGGATACGACTGACGCGTACGGCCACAATGAGTAATTACTGGGGAAGTGGTCAGTCGTTCCTATCCTCCCAGCACCAGAATTTTCTGACAGTTGGTTATTTTTGGTAGGTTCAACCGAACAGCCAGGTGAGACAAAATTTTCCTGTCGACCAAGTATGGTTTTGTTCATGGAAACGTAGGTTGAAAAGCGCTTGCTGAGAAATTAGGAGTGGATTTTGTTGATCTACTTTATCTGCACGTATGTTCTCAGTCTTATCTACTCTATATGTCTCCATTCAACTGATATTCTGTGATGGGATTTTCAGAGAGCAGATTGACAAGTTCCTATCGATGTATGCGGTCGTTACACCTAGTTTACAATAACTCATTCGTCAATTCGGTTTATCAGAAATCAGCAGGTGCGATGCCGGAGCTTGTTCAGTAAGTAACAAACCGATCAGGTCAATAAAACGACTTAAATATATCTGTCTTTAAAGGGAAGGAAAAGTACGATACCTCGGACTCTCTGAGGTTTCAGCCGCCGACACTCTTCGTCGTGCATATGCTGTCCATCCTATCGCTGCTGTTCAATTGAATATTCTCTGGCTTGAAATAGGAAGCGAGAAAGTTGGGTCACTCAAAGCATGCCGAGAACTCAGTGTCGCCATTATCCCTTACGCTCTTCTCGGTCGAGGGATGTTGACTGGCATATATGTGAGTGTTCATCGAGTCAGACACCCCAATATGTATTAATGCATTGTACGCCTACCTTAGAAATCTCATGACGATATTCCCGGATTCCGAACATGAAACTCGTTGATGACATTCAAGAGGTAGCAAAGAAACGTTATTTCTGGACAAGTTGCCAGGTTGGTATGGCTTCTTGCTCATGGAAACAATATCGGTCCTGTCACTGGAACTAGGAAAATCAAGGTTTGCATTTATAAATACCTGGTCATGTTGCCTGATTTGATTATATTATCTGAAAGAAGATCTTGGGGCGGTCAGAGTCAAATTAAGCGAAAAAGAGGTAGAAAAAATACGAGAGAAGGCAGAGAAGGGCTAGCGCAAACTTGGGAGATATCCTCCCCTTCTGCTAGAGCTTTCGTTCGCTGATACGCCATCATTGTCAGGGTATAAAATCCCCCCATACTTCTCTTTTGTTCCTTTGTCTTTTTTGGTTTCTTGGTGGAGCATTTAGGTAGCTAGATTACCTATTTGCGTACGGCATAGTTGACACTTCGAGATCGGCTGGTTGTTTCGGAGAGTCATTGATTGACCTTCCTGGTCAGTAGATAAGGCAGAAACATTATGACATGGTTAGGGCTCTAAATAGTCGAAATTTCCAGTATATACGGTAATGTATCTGGTGGGTATTCTAGGCAGGTAGATACTCCGAACGTTTCTGCAACACTGCTCATTGATTTCGTACATCCTATCAAGCTCAACCCCTTCACAAACTTATTGACCAGGTAATCAATGCAACCATTTCTATGTAACCTGATGCTTGCGCTCCCAATGATTATTTCCGGATCCATTATAACAGATCTCAAGATGATTTGATCAAGCAACCCGAGTCAGAAAGATTCAAAACCTTATTGAACACAATACACTCGACGTCAAAAAAAGGGAGAAATGGCTTGCGCAATTGCAGATCACTGTCAAGTATTCATCTCACACCGGGGAAGGGCTGGGTAACGCCCAGCGTCAGAACCACATCCTTAGCTCCTTCGTCTGTAAATCACACATACAAATATGAATAGATTTGCTTGCGATTACGAGTACTTCTCCTCATCACATTGGACCTGGTTCTGACGCGGAAAAAAGTGTTTTTATCCATCCTCATAAAGTTTTTTCGATCCACCCTCCATCCCCTTCAGCGTCCGGTACAGCTGGTTGATTTCGGCACTTGTTTGCCAAATCGAGCTCACCTGACGCTCAACGATGGGTAGGAGGGGATGATGTTTCATCTATATGTTTCTGAAGCGGTTGATGGTGGTGAGGTTCTCGATGGAGGATTCAGGGAGGAGGATGAAGCGTCAGCGCTGATGCCAAATATTGATGTCAGAACTGGTGTTGCTCCGTGTCCATCTTGTTGCTGGCGGTGCCCACCGCCACTGCTCGTTTTCAGAAGATTGGACATCCACCTCGCTGAGAAGGTGGACGATGTTGACCCTGACAAAATCGGAACACTTCTGGTGGATGCTTCATGATTGGACGGATTGGCCAGGATGATTGGTGGTGCTGGAGACGGCAAAGAAGGAGATCTGGCATGAGAAGAGTCGGATTGCTGTGGTTGTAAGGGTGTTTTGTCAGTATAGGTATTGTTATTGACCAAGTGTCCTCAAGAAAAAGGAGTAACACTTTTTGAAGTTCGAACTCCTGTTACGGTGGGAATCGATGCCTCATCTTGTGAGCTTGCAGAGTAATCGAATTCTTTCCATCTCTGTTTGTCTCTTGCGTCCGCGGTTGGTTGATGCCAACAAGACGGTTCTCAAACTGTGTTGTTCTGTTAGATTTTATCCAGTGGTCCTCTGCCACTTTTCACCAGATCGCTCTAGTGTCATGATGAACACCGATTATTATAGGCACGAGCTCTGACTTACCCACTACACCCGCTGCTGCCAGCGCCCTCTGTCCCTTGGGCGTCTCTGCGAGCACTATTTCTGGTCTAGTTGATCTCACTTGCACCCCGACCATTATCACAGGCGGAAGCAAGCTAGTAAGTTTTTTGGATTCATCCATGGAACCTGAGCGGTTTGAATTTAAACAATTTTTTTTTGCCGGCTCCGCCGTATGGCTGTATCTCCACCTGTATGGTATAATGTGACGACCATCATTTAACGCCAGGTACCTCACCCCCTCCATTGTAGGTTCGCTAGTAAGCGTCTCTTCCGATCAAGTTCAGAGTAATCGCAGCACATCATTTCTCCTATTGTAATATTGATACCCAGCCCCAGTCATCTTGACAGTAACGCCGGCCTCCAAGCCCCTGGAAATGAAGCCCAGTGAGTATTGCGGATTGTGAAGTGGGTTGTTAATGAGAGCGACGACGCTCTGAGAACTATCCACACTCCCTTCGACCCTCATTCCCTCCCATTTAAATAAGTACGTTCATTTGAAATTGGTTGATCTTTAACACTTGTCAGTTGCCATGGGCCTTATTTCGCATCAGCAAAACTCCATTCGTCTGGCTCATCTGGCGCCAGACGAACCAGACGTCACCAGACTGCCATATTTGGTATGGCGACATAATGACGCTCCCGATGCCATAAAATTTTCACGCCCAGAAATGGATTCTGACGCCGGAAAGTTTTCTGACCCAGGTGCATCACAAGTTTGTCGGTTGGTCATTCCATCAGTTCATCACCAGGAATACGGTTTTCGGGACAGTTTTCGGGTGATGTCAAATAAATGCATTATACTAGGAAGCACAGTAGATACAATTTACATAGGTAGATGTGTACGACTGACAAGCTACACGGCTAATGACGTACTGTCATAATGTGGCATATACAACTGACAGAGAATGGTGAGCTGGCTGTTGGAATCTAAGGGGAGCCCAATTACTTACCATCACAGCATTGGGGAATAGAACAGGAGCAGCGTCGTCATGGGTGAACCATGATCTACAAGGAGGAAAGAAATTTTGAGTTAGTAGTTGAAAAGGCATCGACTTGTGGCGCCGGATGGGAACACTTACCACATACCCGATGTGACTTATCATCCCCATGCCAGCATTGTCGTCTGCATTGTCAATGCCCCGGTTGCACTCTGTATGAACCGAAGAAATTAGTGGCAGTGAAGGTGGTACATCGCGCTCGAGGTGAGGCCATGCTGGACAGGATGCAGTGTGAGGGTGGGGTGTGAGGAAACAAAGAAGAGGCAGCAACAGCTTACCTCACGAGTTGGGGACAACATTGCCGTGGTCCTGGTTGCCGCTGTTGTGGTTTGTCATGATCACAGTTGCCGTCATGGTGGTGGTCCGTGGTGGTGGTAGGGGTAGTCACCTTACCGTCACAGGCATGGTACCCTGAGTGTTCAAGTTGTGGTGATTGATGAGTTCAAATATGATGTAAGGGCTGAGAGACGTACTGAGTCCTAGATCACTCTCTAACTAGTCACCGCGTTGTCATGTATCATGGTAGTGAGATGTGGTGGGGCGGAGGTAGCCTCAGGTAGGTGATGACGGTAAGAGATAAAGAGACAAAGGCGGAGAATTCAATGTTGAACATCGATCAACAAAGTCACGTGTATCGGAGTTTGAATGAACTTGAACTGTTTTCTGGAGGGAAGCAATTTATGGCGCCTGTCTGACCAATGTCTGACAGAATGTATATTCTGAGCATTTATGATATAATTGTGGCTATGAAAAAATTCTGAGGAAAAATGAGATGATGAGGATTTCTGGCAGCAAACCTGCCAGACATGCCAGACACGCCAGACCTGCCAGGCGGGTGGACTTTTGCTGATGCGGCGTCTTCATTCTTCTAGTGGTTATCATCTGGGCCTACCTACAAGAACGGATCTACAATTGGTTAATTTGTCGGCACGACATGAAATTTACAGCATCGGCGCCACTAGTAAAATGTAGTATAAAAGCAAGCCGTTCTCTTTCTGAAAGACCTTCGTTGTTGAATTTGTGCGAGTATCATTCCGTTGATTCTTATTTATCTTATCATTTTCTTTTATCTTTTCTGCGAGTTATCTTTCTCATATTACATAATCACGTTCTTTTAGTGACGGAGTCTTTGCTTACTACAAGTCTCAACTTTTATCAAAAAGGTTGAGACATGAGTTCATTCGTTTATTCTTTTAATACTACTTCTAATAATCACCTAGTTACAATTCAACTGTTCTAGGTATAATAATTAATGGAACTTTTATCAAAAAGGTTGAGACTTACAATTCAACTGTTCTAGCTGCGAATTATTTCTAACAGGTTATGGGCCCCGAGGACAAAATGTCTAACCTATCTTTAAACCCTACTTCCGACTCGACAAATCTAGCCATACCAAAGCTCCGTGACGACGGAAGCAATTGGGCTGATTATGAACCGAGAATACAGAAAGCCATGGGCTCGAAGGGACTTTGGAGACACGTGGAGGGTACCGCTATAGCGCCTAAACCGTTTGCGATAGTCGGTGGAGTTGCGGTCCTAGCGGATCGAACGACATCTGCGACGGAAGAACAGATTGAAACAAAAGAAATCAGAATCACGGAATTCGAAAAACGCGAGTACTTAGCTCAGCATATCATTCTTTCCTAGGGCTACCAAAGTTCAGTTCGGTTCGGTTCTTCAACATTTTTGAAGAACTGAGAACCGAACTGAAGGGTCCCCCACCGAACTGAACTGGAACCAGAACCGGAACCGATAGAACCGGTTCTGTCGGTTCTGTCCAGTTCTAGGACCGGTTCGAACCGTGGAACCGATAAAAAATCTTCAGAACCTCACACTTCACTCTTTTTTTCTCTTTTAGTTGGTAATTCGTACTCATTTATTCATTATTACATTACTACATTACTACAAAGCCAAATAAAAGTTGCTACCTTGGCAGTAAGGTACTCATTCACACACCCCCAGGTCGCCATTCCTAACCGTTTGTTCATGGCTTGTTACCGTTCGCTTGTCGTTTGTTATCCATCACTCATCTTCGTTCATCACCATTTGTCCATCATTGTTTGTCCATCGTAGTCCATCCATCGTAGTTCGTCCATCGTAGTTTACATTAGGATTGGAATTAATCCTTCTAAAAAACCCATTGTTGTCGTACCTGTCATCGTCGTCCCTTGTTGTTGTCGTAAGTCACCGTTTGGGCCTGTTGTCATTGTCATTGTCTGTCACCGGCATTGGCCCTCGTTGTGTTGTTGTAAGAAAGTGATAACCTAGAATTGAACAAAAATAGTGAGTTAATAGAAGAAATGGACTTTAAAAACATACCTGGGGCCACTAAACGACACTGTCATTTGCGTCGTTTGGGCCCCTGTTGTTGTTGTTGTCTGTCAATGCTATTGATCGCCACAAATACAATATTATAGCGCGGGGTTGATCAAGAGACCAACTGAGAACAAGGAGACGGATGGGGTGGGAGAGGCCCAACGACGCGAACGACGGCGTCGTTTGGGGCTTGTGGTTGTTGTTGTCTGTTGCCAGCATTGACCCTCGTCGTATTGTAAGAAAGTGATAACCTAGAATACGATGAAAAGTGAGTTAAAAGAAGAAATCAACTTTAAAAAACATACCTGGGGCCCAAACGACGCGAATGACAGCGTCGTTTGGGCCCATGTTGTCATTGTCATTTGGTGTTATCGTCGTCTTCCCTGGTCATCTGGTTGTAAGACATAAAGTTGAATAATAATAAAAATCATTATATAACTTGAAATACATACCTGGGAGGCAACGGTTTACAAGACCGTCGTTTGGGCCTCTGTTATGTTGGTATTTTGAACTGGCGAACGGTGGGAAGGGTGTTAGTAAACAAGAAACAACGCAAACCATTTCAATCTCCGACTCCCAAAGCGTTGGTGGAAGAGTATTTTACTGATATATAAGTCATTTATTTACAGAAAAATTAGAGAAAAATATGGAAAGAAAGTTCAGTTCGAACCAGCTCGAACCCGGTTCTCAACGGTTCTCAAAAATTTTGGAAGGGCTGAACCGCGAACCGGAACCGGACTGAACCGAACTTTCGGTTCAGTTCAGTCGGTTCCGGTTCTCTGCGTCGGTTCTGAACCGAACTTTGGCAGCCCTATTCTTTCCACCACCTCTCCACGTCTCGGTGCAAAAATAAAGAGCTTGACCTCAGCCAAAGACATGTGGAAGATTGTCAAAGCCGACGTGACAATGAAGAGTACCCTGTACATCCTTGATGCAGAGGACCAATTGTCGAGCATGAAGCTAAATGAAAACGAAGATTCGAAGACTCACCTCATAGAGTTGAAGCAGCATTTTCAATTAATGCTTCAGCGATGAGATAATCTCCTAAAAATGGGGTCATCACTATCCGAAACTCGATTCAACATCATTGTGATGTCGTCCTTACCTGAATCCTACCGACCAACTCTTCAAACTATCACGGCAGCCGAACAAGCTAGCAACCTCTCAGGAGGTCAATCACAACGGATGAAAACCGATGATTTGATATCCTTCATCATCGAGGAAGCGCAGCATTGCGTCATCAATGACGAACGAGGAAAGAATGCTGAATCCGCGTTAGCTGTCCACATGAAGAAAAGTGGAAGAAATCGACATGGCAAGCACAAAAAGTTTGAAAAACACTCCCATGCTGATCAAAACGACGCATGCGGAAATTGTGGAAAACCAGGACATGGAGCTCCGGATTGTTGGTCGAAAGGAGGTGGCAAGGAAGGGCAAGGCCCGAGACAAAAGAAGTTCAAAAAGGTCGAAACAGCAACTATTGCAGCAGATGACGATGACAATGCATTTTTCACGTTCACCTGTACGTCGGACTATATCGATGTTGTGAACTCTGTCCCAGCCTTGAATCCAAAAGTCGGAGGATGTGTTGACAGTGGAGCCAGCAGTGATTACTCGCCGGATTGGTCCAAATTCACCAATTATCGTCCTATTGATCGCGAAATTACCACAGCGGATGGACGAACAGTTAAAGCGATTGGAATGGGCGATATGCTTCTAGAACTTCCAAATGGTTCATCATGGACCAAAACAATGTTTAAGAACGCAATACACGCACCTGACTTAGCTTTTACGCTGATATCAATCAGCAGGTTGGAAAAAGCTGGATGTCTGGTAACGTTCCATAAGGGTATGTGCACGATTAAGCAACAGGACGGACGCACCATTGCCACCATACCTCGAGTGAACGACCTCTATCCTATTCCAGCTCCGAACCCATCCAAAAACATCCATCACGCCAACATAGCTTCCCATAAAATGAGCATAAACGAGGCTCACCGTAAACTTGGTCATATATCCCATTCAGCCATCAAACACGCAGTTTCAAAAGGTCTTATCACCGGAATTATCCTGGATAATGACTCTAAAGTTGAGTTTTGCGAAACCTGTGCCAAAGCTAAGTCAGCGAGGCAGCCTTATCCACAACAATCCGAAACTCGAGCGACGAAGTATGGTGACAGGGTGCACTGGGATCTGTGGGGACCTGCATCAGTGAAAAGCCTAAATGGTAATTGCTACGTAGCAGCGTGCATTGACGACGCAACCCGAGAAACAAAGCTATATTTCCAGCAGAAGAAGAGTGAGACCTTCAAATCCTATAAACAGGATGAAGCATATCTCGAAACTCAAACTGGAAATTGCATAAAGACAGTACATTCCGATCGAGGGGGAGAATTTCTATCAAATGAAATGATTCGTCATCAAAACAAAAGAGGAACAGTACAAGAACTTACCATGCACGACTCACCACCTCAAAATGGCGTTGCTGAACGAGGCATGCGTACTCGGGCCGAGCAAGCTCGAGCTCTGCTTTTAGCGTCAGGATTACCTCGTTTCCTATGGGAAGAGGCAATGAAACATACCACTTGGTTACAAAATCGTACCCCAGCGCGCGCATTAGCTGGAAAAACTCCTTACAAAATGCTGAACAAACGAAAACCATATCTTGCCGGTATTCAAGAGTTTGGAGTAGCCGCATATGTAAAAGATCTAAATGCCGGAAAACTCGATTCCAGAGCACAGGTTGGGCGCTTCGTTGGTTACGATTCGGAGTCGGTCATTGAGGGGTACCTACAACTCTAAAAGTAGCCTAGCATGCAGTAGAAGTAACTTCTGATGTAAAGAAAGTTGTCATTGTCATGCAAAAGGTCCGGTTTTTTAAGCCATGGGAAAACTAAGT
>MU130375.1:60353-74982 GCA_015039465.1 Phlegmacium glaucopus
ATATAGCGTAGACCCAGGCAACTGCTACCCAAAGAACAGCGGCATCTACCGCCAGAAGAAGCTTGTAGGCGGAGGCTCCTACAGCTCAGACCGGACTACCGTGTATATAAACAACCCCTTGCCTATTAGGTCTTCGGGGTGACGCTAATACGTTATGAGTTAGAGGAAGTAGTGCGTTGAACCTCGAATTTTGTTATCTAACATACCGGTTAGGAATGGAGTGAAACGGGCCTCACAATCCACCCTCTTGACGACGTCGACAGGAATATCACTAGCATCCTCAACAACTTCGGGAAACGCTGGCTCGCCTATCATCCCTTCAACGTCATTGGAGTCGGATGAATCAAGCAAGAGCTCTTCGAAAAGGTTGAAAAGTTGTCGAACTGTGGTAGAATCTGGGGTGGGTAGTTCTCGGGATTAGTTGATGATGTTGTCCAGATTTTGACATGAATGATGGTCATTGAGGTCGTCAATTTTTGGAAGTTGGGGGGCGAATTTGGGTGTCCTTGACATCTGTTCCGGGGACGATGGTATACGCTCGGCAATGGCAGGGGGATAATGCTATCATGGATCAAGGTCTTGATGGAGTTGTTTCTCTGTTTCTACATGGTTCTCATCGGAGAGTTCCGTGAGAGGTTCAAGATAATTCACACTTCTTCGATAATCTATACGCAAGAATGATAAAGAAGAAATAGGGAGGCAAGGAACGGAAGATATACCTTGCCAGGCATGAAGTTGCATCCCATTTATCTTAGTCCTTCAGTCATTCGATTTTCGAAGTCGGCATTAGCATTGAAGTTGAATAAGAGTCTTCGTAATATGCTATTGATGCCGCAAGGCGTCAGTTTAACACCTTCAATGAATCAGGAGAGAAGGCAAACAGACCGTCAAGTCTCTCAACATGGCAAAATCGTTATTGCATATTGGATATATCATATCCGTTTACGATGCTATTGACCCGTTTCTTGCGTCGTGTCTCGCAACTTGCGTCGTGTCTTGCAACTTGCGTCGTGTCTCGCAACCTGACATCCAAAACAGTTATGTGGTGGAATAACGATCGATATAAGAAACCTCATACCATGAGAGCCTACCTGAGTCGTTCATTTATTTCTCGCACCAGACAAAGTTCTTTCAATTCTGCCCCGGCCATCTCTGCCCTCTCTCCCGCAACTTCCTTATCTAACACAACCACTTCCAGTCGTTCTTATGCATCAACAAGGCAATTTTCATGGAGTTATGATTACTGCTATTGGCACCACAAAGTTCGTCCTGGAGTTTTGTGGGTTTGGCTTGGAAAGGAAGGATTACGATTCAGCGCAACATTTTTTGAGGTTTCACATGAGTTTCGTGTAGTGTGCTCGTCGAGCTTCCAGAACACGGAAATTTACGCATAATTTTGGAGTTCTTGATCATCGCCTAGGCTGCGAATTTACTAGACGTCCTCAGTCAAGGATCAAAAAACTTATTAATCTACGTACCACTGGGAGAGGTGAGGGACCCCCAGAGGCAGGTTTCGCACTCGGAGGTAGAGAAACCTGTCGAGGGGGTAAACTCAGGGGTAACGAGGTCCATCCGAGGGCCAATGCGTTCGATGGTGCTTTGATTGGTGATTCCTAGCACGGGATATTGTAGTATGAGAAGGAAGAACCGGAATAGAAGATTGACGAACAGCGCTGTAGCAAGTGTGAGGTGGTGATGCTGAGTGCTAGACTGTGGGAGCTCGTAGATAAGATAACTGTTGCGTTTGTTTCCCCAATAAATGTCTCGGGAAGATGATGTTGACGGTTTGTGAGAAGGGCTTTCGCGGGCGGTGCGATTTGCACGAAAATCGGCAGTTTGGGACCAGGCCGATTGGCTGACCAACGGGAGACATGATCCAAAGGCTTTCACCTTTCAAATCCGAATCTGAAGCTGAAGAGCCCGAGAAAGTCCTTTACATAAATAGAGGATAAGAATTTTTCGCGGCTGAACCTAGATCAAGTTGTTGTTTGAGTAAGTGAGGGCTTGCATGTGAATGATTGGTTCTACAGACAACTTGCTGTTTACGTAATCGAGAGCATCTTTCTTTCTGACGCTTATCACCCTTATCGCTCACCACAACTCAGTGTTAAACGATATGAAGCGCATCTTCAAGAAAATTGTCAATCCCAAGAAATCAAAACATTCGTCTCTAACCATCAACGATGCTATGGGCTCAAGCTCAGAACCAGCAACTACCATCAAAGCAAGCACCGCTGATCCCATGCTATCCGTTCCCGCTAATGCTGCGGCTGTAAACCCACAAGTTATTCAAGTCGCTGGCGTGACTGTGAGTGTTCAACTTCGCCCATCGCATCCTCATGTATTTAACTATCGTCATCGATCAGGCCGCCCATGACCTAGTCTCTACTTCGGTCTCCGCCCTGGCGATCAATGAGCAGGATGTAAGCATTCCAGTCACTGTGAGCGTTCAACTTCGCCCATCACATCCTTCAGCATTTAACCATCGTCAGCGATCAGATCGCCCATAACCTACTCTCAACTTCGTTTTCCACCTCGGCGATCCATGACCTTGCTCCCGGAAGCATCCCAGCCGCTGGCGTTAATGTGAGTGTTCAACTTAGTCCATTATATCTACCACTATTCAATCATCATCGTCAATCAGAATGCCCATGAACTCCAAGTCTCCGCTTCGGTTTCCGCTTTGGCTGTTGCTCCTGTAGCCCATCCGGAACGAAATTCACCCTTGCCTGATGCCGTAATATTGGGATCATTAGAATCTCAACAAAATCCTTCTGTGAGTTGCTTGCACCATGTGTTGTCGGCTTTCGCTAACAAAGATAGCAGGCTCAACAATCTGTCTCGGGTCTCTTTGCGAATGCCCAGAATATCCTCATTACTGGCGGCATTTTTGTAAGTCTTCCTCGTAGGTTGTATGTACGATTTAGTAATAATTATACATATAGAACAATGTCAACATTCTCCCTGCCAGTACTAGTGAAGGGCAGATGAAGATCCCTGTAACTCAAAAGCCCAACTCCAGTCCAATCTTTACTGGACGGAAAGATGTACTTGATAAACTTGGGAAGATTTTTGTTCATCGTGCTACTGGTAGACTGATGTCGAGGCGCTCTTGTCTCCTCTGGGGATTGGGAGGGATTGGAAAGACCCAAATTTGTCTCAGGTTCATAGAAGAAATGTCTGACAGGTAAGGGTTCTTACTCTGCTATTCACAACACTGGATTCATTTCTTGATAGTTTTTCACATGTCTTCTGGGTTGATGCCTCCTCTCAGGAGAGCATGGAAATGTCTCTCAAGGGCATGTCTAGCCTTCCTGCTGCCCAAGATTCCCATGTGGATGGCTCAGTTGAGTCTGTCCTCCAGTGGATATCTTCCCTCCAAGAAGAATGGTTGATTGTGTTTGATAATGCTGATGATCTTCCTGCAGAGGCAGTAGACATATTCATTCCCTCATGCAACAGAGGTAATATTCTGATTACTAGCAGAAACCAATTCATGGGAAGGATTGTATCATTTGGGAACAAAATTGAGATCCATAAAATGGAGGTAGCAGATGCTATAGCTCTTCTTCTGAAAGCTAGCTATTTGGATCCATTGCCTGAGCATCTAGACGCTGCCAAAATGATTGTGACTGAACTTGGCTGCATTCCTCTTGCTATTGATCATGCTGGGGCATATATTGAGGCTGGGAAATGTGATATTGATGATTATCTGAGGCAATTCTCAATGCATCGTCAGGCTCTTATGTCAGATGCTAGATTCACAGGGGCATCAAAGTATAATAGAACAGTGTATGGGACTTGGGATCTTTCTTTCAAAGAAATAGAAAGGAGGGCCAGTGGTCATTCCACTGGTGGAGATGCACAAGCAGCCCAGGCTGCAATCCTAATACTTCAAATATGTGCTTTCTATCACCATAGCAATATTTCCAAAGATATATTCAGATCTGCTGCTGAAGAGGCCATGAACTGTGTTAATGATGGTGACATAGCTGAAAAGTTACCTCAGGCAGTGACTTCACTGGATTATACTCTACTTGGTTTGGACAATGATGGTCACTGGGATGAGTTCATATTTGGACAAGGGATGAGTGTCCTTCTCTCATTTTCATTGATGAAAAGAGGACAATCATCTAAGATGATGTCTGTTCATCCTCTGGTACACCACTGGAGTAGGGAGAGAATGTCAAAATTTGAGCAGCAAAGAATGTGTGAGATGGGAAGCATAATCTTGTCCTGTGCAATTCCATGGAGATTTGGAAGTCAGGATTATGCTCTGCGACGGTTGATTTTTCCACATATTAAGGCCAATGAGTTACATAGGAGGCAGATAGGAGATATTGAGCAGTACAATGATAAATGGATGAAATTTTCACTAGTAATGTTTGAGAATGGAGACTGGAACAATGCAGAGCAGCTGCAGGTTCAATTTATGGACATGAGGAAGAAGCAGCTTGGTGCAGAACATCCATATACCCTCACTAGTATAGCTAATCTGGCATACATATACAGGAATCAGGGAAGGTGGAATGAGGCAGAGCAGCTGCAGGTTCAAGTTATGGACATGAGGAAGAAGTTGCTTGGTGCAGAACATCCACACACCCTTGACAGTATGTCACATCTAGCAAGCACATACAGTGATCAGGGAAGATGGAATGAGGCAGAGCAGCTGGAGGTTCAAGTTATGGACATGAGCAAGAAGCTGCTTGGTGCAGAACATCCACATACCCTCACCACATACAGGAATCAGGGAAGGTGGAATGAGGCAGAGCAGCTGGAGGTTCAAGTTATGGACATGAGGAAGAAGCTGCTTGGTGCAGAACATCCACACACCCTCAACAGTATGCAAAATCTAGCATACACATACAGGAATCAGGGAAGGTGGAATGAGGCAGAGCAGCTGCAGGTTCAAGTTATGGACATGAGGAAGAAGCTGCTTGGTGCAGAACATCCACACACCCTCAGCAGTATGGCAAATCTAGCAAGCACATACAGGAATCAGGGAAGGTGGAATGAGGCAGAGCAGCTGCAGGTTCAAGTTATGGACATGAGCAAGAAGCTGCTTGGTGCAGAACATCCAGACACCCTCAACAGTATGGGAAATCTAGCAAGCACATACAGCAATCAGGGAAGGTGGAATGAGGCAGAGCAGCTGGAGGTTCAAGTCATGGATATGAGCAAGAAGATGCTTGGTGCAGAACATCCAGACACCCTCAACAGTATGGCAAATCTAGCAAGCACATACAGTAATCAGGGAAGGTGGAATGAGGCAGAGCAGCTGCAGATTCAAGTTATGGACATAAAGAAGAAGCTGCTTGGTGCAGAACATCCAGACACCCTCAACAGTATGTCACATCTAGCAGGCACATACAAGAATCGGGGAAGGTGGAATGAGGCAGAGCAGCTGGAGGTTCAAGTTATGGACATGAGCAAGAAGCTGCTTGGTGCAGAACATCCACACACCCTCAACAGTATGCCACATCTAGCAAGCACATACAGGAATCAGGGAAGGTGGAATGAGGCAGAGCAGCTGGAGGTTCAAGTTATGGACAAGAAGGTACTTGGTGTGGAACATCCAGACACCCTCAATGGCATGGCAAATCTATCAAGCACATACAGGCATCAGGGAAGGTGGAATGATGCAGAGAAATTAGAGTTTGAAGTTGCAACTTACAGGGAAGAGAATAGGAAGAGACTGAAGTAGTCTAATAATAGTGTTTGTACTCTACCTTGTTGACTTTCAATTGCATTATGTTTTGGAAAAAAAACTTAAATTCCAGATCTTTAGCAGAAAATTATTGAAAAGTTGCACTTTTTTACAAACTTTGGAACCCTCATTTCCAAGTCAAAAATAATGAAAGTACAACAACCATTTAGGCTATTGGAATATATTGCTAGTGTTTCAGGACTGATATCTTGTTTCCTAGTCATGTGACCAACTCACTCTGTCATACTTTCATTTCATCACATCTTTTCCTCATTTGTCATTCTTTCCTGACATTGAAATTATTGAACAGACACTGTTGAGTATATATACCCTTTGTTTATCTTTAACACTGACTATATTTCCTGCTTAGTATTTCCAGGAGACCCACTGGTGTTTGTGGAAATCTATCCCCTCAAATATTTTCAGAATTGTCACTAATTCCTTTGAAGCTACAGAGTACTCAAAAAGTTGAAATTGATTGGAGACAAAACTGTAAGTTATAAATTTCTTACTACAACTCCCTCCTGGATTAGGTAGCATATTGTCAGGTACAAAAAAATACTTGAATAAAAAAAACTACTATTATGATCTCCAGAAGTCTGGTTTCAGGCCTTATTATCCCCCAATACTAGTGTTTGAATAATCCTAAGGTTACCAAGAACTGAGTAGTTTTTGATCTTCTTTCTTTCTCTGTTGGTTTCAAATATCCTTTGACAATGCTATCTTTGGTAAGTACATTGAGAAAACAAAATGAAAAAAAGTAGAAATATATGAGTAGGGATATATAAATTAAACTAATAGCCATAGCCAGTAAGTAGGTAGATAAGTGCCAACCATAGATCCTTTGTCCACCTTTCAGGTGGGGTACTAGTTTTAACCTCAACCACAGCCTTCAAATGTCCAACAACCACAGCAGGAACATCTTTATAGGTATATACCCTTAACCCAACATACACAGAATTCAAATCATCATGAGGGATTGTCACTTGACCTTTCTCCTCTTCCTTCTCTGTCTCGACAGCGGTGGAATCTCCATAGTTGCCATTGTTGCATACTCTCACATACATTCCCTTCACTGACGCTAATGCTATCAGGAGGGGTATGAGAGTCTGCATTTGGTGCAGCTGGTGTGATTGTACCACTAGTAGTAGTATCAGATTCAACTGATACATCAGTAGAACAGGTTTGTCTGGGACAGGGTCTACCACTTTGGTAGCGGGTAGTAGCTGTGGCAGCTGTCTTGTTAACCACAACAGTTTCGACTTTGGTTGAGGTAGTTGTGGTAGTACTGGTAGTAACTATCCCATCCTCTGTTTTTCCCTCTGTTTTGGTAGTTGTAGATTCCTTGCATGCTTTCTTCTTTTTGTATTCATTGAAATCACGTCGTATCAATGTTTCGAGTGATGCTGGTAAGAATTGTTTTTTGTTGCTGGGAAAAAAGTTAAAAAATTTTGGGGGTTGAGTGGGTTTTTTTGGGATATGATATGAATTGAGATGCCCTTACTTGGTTTTGAAATCTTTATAAAAGGATGGGATGAGTCAATGAGATTTAATGAAAAAGAAAAAGCTTACTGGATGCTATCGCTTGGCTCTTGGCTCGCTCAGTCAGGATGCGAGACAGTTTTCGTAGTTGCCATTCATCAACAGCGGTAAAATTCTGTGGAAAGAAACGTACATTGAACAACAGTTCCCAAAAACAGCAAAACTACTTACTTCATTACGATCCAATGTTTGATCCAAACAAACCTAAGATATTTTGAGAAACTCCTTTCCTTCTTTTCTTAATTCGACTACGCACATAAACAATATAATTCCCTGCCTCTAAGTCGACTTCCAAATGAACACTATGGAGATAAAAGTCCGAATGGCCCAGTTCAGTGATAGGTTCCTTTTGACCCTCTTTGACAAGAGTAAAATCCATGGTCCAAGATGCTCGACCTGCAACATCTCTGAATATCTTGAATCGAGTTGAGAAAGTACGATGATGGTGGTGGAAGGTCCTGGAAGTGAGAAAGTAATTGGGAAATAATCTAGTGAGGAATGAAGATATTTAGAGGGTTAGATAGAACTTACAGGTCACATCGCCATAAGACCAAGCGACGGGAAGAGGTGGAACGGGGACGTGGAGCCATTGAGATGACATCATCCAAGTAGAATCAAAGGGATAGTCCTATCAATCTGCGCGAAACATTCCAACCAATCCGAATCTTGTTCATGGAATCAGACCAAAAAAATGATGAGTTTTTGTCAAGCGCACGTTCCATGACAAACTGCCCATGATCCCAAACGTATGTCCTAATTTTGGTAGAACTTCCAACTAATCTTGTGTCCATTCCTTTGAACCATCCGACTATCGACCTGTCCATTCAGATTTCCCCCATGGGTTACAAACAACGACAAATCTCTTTCCATTACATTTTACCAAATATGCGTGGTTTCCGATCAAGCCTTATACTTTAGCTCCTGTGACACCACTTCTTGTGCTGTCGAGGTTGTTGAATGTAAAAGTCGGTCTTTGTTGGCTCTGCTTAGTCCTTCGTCCCAGAATCGTTCAGGTTCCAAAATGTCCTAAATATTTTTGCGTTAAAATTTTGTGAAGCATTTCGTTATGAACCATACCTTTCTCTGTAAAACGGTCGAAACACCACTAGAGTATGAAAGATTAGTATATGTATTTTTGTTTGGATTAACAGAAGACTAGGACTTTACCCAGTGAGATCCTCAATCGCATCACATTCCCGACCTCCCAACAAATGCGAATAGTTGCCATGTAGCTTCACATAGGCCTTCTCGATGAGCGGAACCCAAGTGTCTCCTGCTGTTCCTGATTTTGTGAAATACAACGACTTTCTACCTTTCCGAGCTGATTTGCTGTAGACATCTTTGTCGTAGTGATATAGCTCTGGTTGGCTAGACTTGAGTTCGTCGTATTTCAGAACTCGGGAATGTAACATACTGTTTGAGGGCAGGAGGGGTGACGTCTGACGTTAAGCAGGCCATAATGGCTTAGGAAAGGAAAGGAGCAACTAACTCGTTGATGATGACAGTGACTCAGACATTATCTCAGAAGAAGATGAAACTATATATGCCAACTTTTTTGTCTCGCTACACAAAATTTCAGTAGGGTTATGGTTTAGTAATCCAAAGACCCGAAAACGTACAGCGACAAAGAACTTCTCAACTAGACCTGGTGCTGTTGAGACAACAGCAAGGGCGGACAGAACCACCAATCTCCCAATGCTCCCTGGATAATGTCGTTTGAATCTGCAGCACCATCAATGGAGAATTGAGGATTATTGAATATTTTAGTGACACGATGAACGTCGGCGGGGGAGACATTTTTCATTAGTTTGCATGAATAGACAATAGAGACATTTGTTCTTGTCATTCTCTATGTTGAACTCGATGTCTCTGGGGACTTGGTATGAACAAAAAGGATACATTTGAAGTACTTCAAATATACCTGAGTTTTCTATTTGTCTCCCGACAATCTTTAGCAACTTGTTGTATGTTATTGCATATCGGATACCTGGTTACGATGTTCTTGAGCCATTTCTTGTGTCGTGTCTCGTGACCTGACATCCAAAAAAGTTATGTGATGGAATAACAATCAGTATAAGAAACCCCATACCATGAGTGCCTGCCTGAGTCGTTCTCACACCAGACAATTCCTCCTTAAGTTCTTTCAACTGTGCCCCAGCCATCTCTGCCCTCTCTGCCGCAACTTCCTTATCTAACACAATCACTTCCAGTTGTTCTTATGGATCAACAAGGTGATTTTCAGGGAGTTATGATTGCTGCTATTTGCATCAATAAGTTCATCCTGGAGTTTTGTGGGTTTGGGTTGGGAAGGAAGGATTCAGCACGACATTCTTTGGGGTCTCGCACGAATTTCGTGTAGTCTGCTCGTCGGACTTCCAGAACGCAGAATTTTACGCATAATTTTGAAGTTCTTAATCATTACTTGCAGGCTGCAAATTTATTAGGCTTCCTCAGTCAAGGATGAAAAAGTTATTAATTTACTTACCACTTGGAGAGGTGAGGGACCCCCAGAGGGAGGCTTCGCACTCGGAGGTAGAGAAGCCTGTGGAGGTTTGTCTGATGGCCAATGTATTCGATAGTGTTTCATTCCTGCACGGGATATTGAAGATGAGGAACAAGAACCGATAGAAGATTCACCAACAATGTTATAGCAAGTTGAACATTTGTTCCACGTGGAGCTGCAAATATTGGTGGCATAGGACAATTTCGGCCCCTATCTGTGCACTGCTGCAACGCAAGCTTGTTTCTGGGTTCAAAATCCTTTTCGAAAGGACGACTCGACTTTGAGAGGACTCTGGAGGTATTTATGTGTATTGGATGTATTGGGCATTCATCTAACGATCATCAGCATGGCAGGCATGCTGAATTAGAATCATCCGTGAGTGTTTTCCATCTTGAATAGATTAATATTCTTATAAAGGCGCACATCGGTAAGTCCATATTATTCATGTGACTGACCGTTTTTCATGCATATATGCGCTCTATTCTGCGCCGGTAGCATCTGGCATCATGTTCATCAATGGTGACTGGTGAGTAAGTCTCAAATTTGACTATTTCAAGTTGCCATGGCTGATAATTGGGTATGTATAGCCACAATCACTTCTCTTCCACCCTTCTATTACTATCAATCATGGAAGATGTGCTGGGTTAATACCTTGCTGGTCTGTGGGATTAATGGCTTCAGGATGGAACAGAAAATCAGGGATATTTACAGAAAATCATGGATTGAATGAGGCAATATAAAAATTTGCTACATAAAGACAATTGACAGACAACGGCCGAGAAATGCAGATGAGAACGGAGAAATGCAGAATTATCGCTCATTCACTTGCCAGAGGAATACCGAGTTGAGCGGCAACTTTCGGCCGTTATTTGTAGCTGAGAGCAGAGTAATCCAGACGTGGAATTGCTGTTTATGTAATCGAGAGCATCTTTCTTTCTTTCTGATGCCCATCACCCTTACCGCTCACCACGACTCACTGTTCAAAAATATGAAGCGCATCTTTAGGAAAATTGTCAAGCCCAAGAAATTGAAACACTCATCTCTGACCATCAACAATGCTCTGGGTTCAAGCTCTGAACCAGCAACTCCGACATCGACCATCAAAACAAGCACTGCCGATCCCATGCCATCCGTTCCCGCTAATGCTGCGGCTGCAAGCACCCAGGTTATTCAAGTTGCTGGCGTTGATATGATTTAAATCTGCATAAGCATGGTTTTTGCAATTTTTATCTATTATTTCAGCATAAATATTAATTAATGCACCAATAACTGGTTAATACAACTGATAATAAACAAGGGAATCAGAGTTGTCTACCCTACAACTGCTGATTAGACCTATTACTGTGTGACTTAAATGCATATAGTTAATAAGTGTGGTCAATAGACTATCATTTGTTACACTACAAATTGCATGTCTGGATTAAAACCAATAAATCCATGAATATCCTTATAGACTTGGCACAGGAAAAGTTAAATAAACAATATTGGGTTAGCAAATGTCATGGGGTGTGATTTTGGAGCAACAGAATATTATTAATAAATATTCAGGGGAAGTTGGTGCCCTAGCAACAGTGGAAGCAGAATAACCAAGATAGTGGAACCATGTGATTGTGTGGGAATCATGATGATTAAGGATAGGGGGAGTGCTGAACAATCATAAAGATTGTTTCCAGGCACAATAGGCACAGTTCCCACCAAGAGGGGTGGAAACTACCTAAAATTAGGAACATGGGGCTAAAAATAGAACAACCCCTATGTTTCCAGGAACAATGAGTGCACATGGTGCCAGAACCAAAGTAAGGGTACCAGGAACCAGTATATCTATTTTTGGACATTATCTATTTTTAAGTATCTCAAATGTATAAAATACCTCCCAGGGTTTGTAAATAGTGAGAAAATTGGATTCTTTCTTTCCCCCCCTCAATTGCAACCTAGTACAGCTCACTGTCTTAGACATTGAGCAAGAACACTTGTCTTTGAGTAGTGGACTTGAAAATAAATCAGTTTCTCAGAGTTGTTTGACTTGTTGCAATAATTGTTGAATTGTTGTAAAAGTTGTTGTTGTGTTAAAGTCATAGCAGAAGCAAGAGGGCTTCTTGTGTATGCAATTGTGTTAAAGTCATAGCAGAAGTTTGAGTCTTCTTGTGTATGCAATTGTGTTGAAGTTGTAACAAAGTCTTGGACTTTTGTGTACACAAATTGTAAATCAATCAGTAAAGTCTTAGGAATTCTTTGACTGATTGTTGGTGCAAGCCATAAATTGCAAAACCACTTTACAAGTTTGATCATCCTTTAATTGATCCAAATTATTATTGTTGTTGTGTGTGTTTAGTTGAAGTGAATTCAAAATATTGGAAAGGTTATACTTTCTAGAAAACCCAACTTGCATTATTAAGATTGTATAAAGTATTGATTGAGTGATTGTTTTGAGTAGAGATTTATAATCTTGAAAATACACCTTTTCTCAACAACCTCTGTGCAGTTACATCAGCGTGACTGTGAGCGTTCAGTTTTGCCCATCGCATCCTTAAGTATTTAACCATTGTCATCGATCAGGCTGCCCACCTAGTCTCTACTTTGGTCTCCGCTTTGGCGATCAATGAGCAAGATGTAAGCATTCCAATCGCTAGCGTTACTGTGAGTGTTCAACTTTGCCTGTCGCATCCTGAAGCATTTAACCATCATCATCGATCAGGCCGCCCATAACCTACTCTCCACTTCGGTCCCCACTTGGGCGATCTATGATCCTGCTCCTGTATGCATTCCAGCCGCTGGGGTTAATGTGAGTGTTCAACCCAATCCACCATATCTATCACTACTCAATCATCCTCATCGATCAGAATGCCCATGAACTCCAAGCCTCCCCTTCGGTTTCCGTTCTGGCTGTCGCTCCTGTAGCCCATCCGGAAGGAATTCCACCCTCGCCTCATGCCGTAATGCAAGCCAAATTGGGTTCCATAGAATCGCAACAAAATCTCTCGGTGAGTTGCTTACACCATGCATGTTTAATTGGCTTTCGCTCATGATCAGCAGACTCAACAATCATCCCTGGGTCTCCTTGCGAATGCCCAGAATACATTCATCACTGGTGGAACTTTCATAAGTCTTTATCATAATTTGTGTGTACAATTTAGCAATAACTGTACATACAGAACAATGTCATTGTTCTCCCTGTCAATACTGATGAAGGGCAGATGAAGATCCCTGTACCTAAGAAACCTAACTCCAGCCCAATCTTTACTGGACGGAAAGATATACTCAATAAACTTGGGAAGATTTTTGTTCATCGTGCAACTAGTCAACTGATGTCAAGGCGCTCTTGTCTCCTCTGGGGATTGGGAGGGATTGGAAAGACCCAGATTTGTCTCAAGTTCATAGAAGAAATGTCTGACAGGTAGGAATTCTTACTCTGCCATTCACAACACTGGACTCATTTCTTGTTAGTTTTATGCATGTCTTCTGGATTGATGCCTCCTCTCAGGAGAGCATGAAAATGTCTCTCAAGGGCATATCTAGCCTTCCTGCTGCCCAAGATTCCAATGTAGATGGCTCAGTTGAGTCTGTCCTCCAGTGGATATCTTCTCTGCAAGAAGAATGGTTGATTGTGTTTGATAATGCTGATGATCTTCCTGCAGAGACAGTAGACAAGTTCATTCCCTCATGCAACAGAGGTAATATTCTGATTACTAGCAGAAACCAATTCATGGGAAGGATTGTGTCATTTGGGAACAAAATTGAGATCCATGAAATGGAGGTACCAGATGCTATAGCTCTTCTTCTGAAAGCTAGCTATTTGGATTCATTGCCAGAGCATCTAGAAGCTGCCAATAAGATTGTGACTGAACTTGGCTGTATTCCTCTTGCTATTGATCATGCTGGAGCCTATATTGAGGCTGGGAAATGTGATATTGATGAATATCTGAGGCAATTCTCAATGCATTGTCAGGTTCTTATGTTAGATGCTAGATTCACAGGAGCATCAAAGTATAATAGAACAGTGTATGGGACTTGGGATCTTTCTTTCAAAGAAATAGAAAGGAGGGCTAGTGGTCATTCCACTGATGCACAAGCAGCCCAGGCTGCAATCCTAATACTTGAAATATGTGCTTTCTATCATCATAGCAATATTTCTAAAGATATATTCAGATCTGCTGCTGAAGAGGCCATGAAATATGCTATTGCTAGTGACATAGCTGAAAAGTTACCTCAGGCAGTAACTTCACTGGATTATACCCTGCTTGGTGTGGACAATGGTGGTCACTGGGATGAGTTCATATTTGGACAAGGGATTAGTGTCCTTCTCTCATTTTCATTGATGAAAAGAGGACAATCATCTAAGATGATGTCTGTTCATCCTCTGGTGCACCACTGGAGTAGGGAGAGAATGTCAAAATCTGAGCAGCAAAGAATGTGTGAGGTGGGAAGCATAATCTTGTCCTGTGCAATTCCATGGAGATTTGGAAGTCAGGATTATGCTCTGCGATGGTTGATTTTTCCACATATTAAGGCCAATGAGTTACATAGAAGGCAGATAGGAGATGTTGAGCAATACTATGATGATAAATGGATGAAATTTTCAGTGGTACTGTTGGAGAATGGAGACTGGAACAATGCAGAGCAGCTGCAGGTTGAAGTTATGGACATGAGGAAGAAGCAGCTTGGTGCAGAACATCCACACACCCTCAACAGTATGTCAGATCTAGCAAGCACTTACAGGAATCAGGGAAGGTGGAATGAGGCAGAGTAGCTGCAGGTTCAAGTTATGGACATGAGCAAGAAGCTGCTTGGTGCAGAACATCCACACACCCTCACCAGTATGCAAAATATAGCAAGCACATACAGCAATCAGGGAAGATGGAATGAGGCAGAGCAGCTGC
>MU130375.1:77862-94063 GCA_015039465.1 Phlegmacium glaucopus
TTGTTTTATGATGTCATGTCTTGTTTCTAGATGACTGAGCATGCCTTATGAGGTCATATGTTTCATAATGTCACATTGTCACAATTGTGACAATTGTGACAATTGTGACAATTGTGACAATTGTGACAATTGTGACATGATGTCACATGATATCACATGCTTTATTATTGTAGGACCTCTTATTGATATTTTACTTACTGATGTTATCCTTAGGACTTGTATAACAATCCTTCATAATTGTAGACTTGATAGTTACTTTAGATTGCAAGTAGTTCATTTGACCATTATGGATTTTGTATGGTTAGAGTCTGAACTTTTTGTAGTGTTATTTAACAGTATGATAAATAGATCAATTCAGATCATAGTTATCTGCTGCTTTAACCTGAACTTTACACTCCCCCACATCTTCCTCCAGGAATCCAGGAGGAATCCAGGAATTCCTGGTCAATGAGAATATTCCTGGAGGATTCCTGGTGGATTCCTAGTAAATTCCTGGGATTCCTGGTTAATTCCTGGTTAATTCCTGGTGGATTCCAGATGAATTCCAGGTGAATTCCCAGGACTATTATTTCTACACCATCATTTCAATCAAATTTTCTTAGTTTTTTTTGTCACACACATATTAATTTCTTTAATTTAATACTAACAACTCTACCCCTTAGTGAGGGGTAGCTATTATCATTTATAATTACTTATACATTGTTTAATCCTGAACTTTACACTCCCCCATATCTTCCTGCAGGAATCCAGGAATTCCTGATAAATGAGATTATTCCTGGTAGATTCCTAGTAAATTCTTGGTGGATTCCTAGTATTCCTGTACTACCATTAAATATTATTTAAAGGTAAAATGGCAATACATAAGTTAATTGTGATCCATACATATATAGGTTAACATCTATTAAAGGTGGCAATGCCTTACTGCCATTTGAATGTTGAACTTTGTTCAAGCTGTGAGGTGTGACACATCTCAACAGCACTTTCTTTACAACCACAACTGTCACCAACCAGGAATCCACCAGGAATCACCAGGAATACTAGGAATCCACCCAGAATTTACTAGAAATCCACCAGGAATAATCTCATTTGTCAGGAATTCCTGGATTCCTCCTGGATTCCTCCAGGATTCTGATGTGTCACATGTGGTCACATGTGGTCACATGATCAAACCTCGCAGCCTGAACAAAATTCAAAACTCAAATGGCAGCAAGGCATTGCCACCTTTAATATATGTTAACCTATATATGTATGAATTACAACTAACTTATGTATTTATATTATACCTTTAAATATTAATAATAAATACCATTTAATGGTAGTACCAGGAATTCCAAGGATTCCTGGTGGATTCCTGGTGGATTACTTCCTAGGAATTCCCGGATTCCTGGTGGATTCCTGGTACTCAAGGAAATTTATACCTGGATTAGGAAGAGCAAGGAATTGTCAATTTCAGGGGAAATCAGAGGAAATTGGCTGGTAGCAAATTCCTCCTGGAATCCTGGTATTCCTACCAGGAATGGCAGGAATCCTCCAGGAAGACGTGGGGGAGTGTAAAGACCTCTTCAGTGCTGCCGAACTTTTGTCCACAACAGCTTTTACCACAGCAGCCAACCCGATGCTGCTGTCATCGCCGTACTCGTCATCACTGTCATCGCCGTACTCGTCATCACTGCCCTCGTCAATGATGTCCTCTGGTACGATTTTGTTTGAAGCAGGTAAGTCTGAGGCGGATGTTTCTGAGTCTACTAAAAGATCATTCCAGAACACAGGATCATCGACTTTCAGCTCTCTCAGTTTCTTTCGAGCATCAAAGGATGTGAGACTTTCATAGGATAGATTCCACCCACGTACACAACACATTTCGAAAGACTTTGGGATTGTAGGTCAACTGCAGGAATGCCAGGTAGCTCATTGTCTCGTACCTTTTTAACCAAAGCCTGAGAGTTGACCGCGTTGTAGGCGTTCCAAAGCCAGGTAACGCTCTGATCACGGACAGTCTTGATTCGTTTGTCAACTGCCAACACTGGTTCGTTTTTTTCAATCCACTCAAGCATGTCCTGGACAATAAACTCATGATAGGATTGCTTTATCGAGTGTTTAAATGGGCGCTGCATCCCTACATCGCATGGTTGATGAAGTCCAGTGCAACCTCCAGGTATGAAGTCCAATATAATATTGTCATGGTTGTCTGACATCCATTTGCGAAACTCCTTTGATCGATGTACAGACCAAACATTGATCTGCCAGAGTGCTTTCTGTGTTGGTGGAAGGTTGAGAAGGGCCCGTTTGCGGGCAAAGTAGGGTGCAAGAATGTTATCGACGAAGCTGTGCATGGTTGCCATGTTTGACCAGTATGTCACTGTTCCTGAATGTTCAAGAAGCATTCCTGCACTCATGACTTCATTGTAGTACCCTGCGGTTTTAGATGGACAAGATGCTGTTGATAGTCCTGCGTATATTGCCTGGAGTGGGAGGAGAGTTCCGTCATTTGCAACAGAAACCATCACAGTAAATGCATGTTTTTCATCTCCTCCTACAAGTGAAACTTGCTTTGCACCTATCGGGGCATAGGTCATCTTGTCACCTGGAGCGTAGACCACCTGGGTTTGATCTGAATTGACATAGAGGACAGAGAGTATGTCATATTCTTTGATGCTGTATGCCTTCCGTAAGAACAATTTCTCACATTTCTCTTCCCAATCCTCTGGAATTTTTTGTGCTGCTCATGTTGCCTTGCGTTCTGACCAGTTCAACTGGTGCCTCATCCATTTGCGAACAAAGTTATCGGATGCTCTGAAGGTTGACCCGTCTTTATAAGGTGTGTTCAGGATTTCCAGTGCTCTGGATATTATGAGCACTAACATGACACCTCAGACAGTGAGGACAGTCATGGCAGCCCCTGCTTCACGCATTTTAAGAAGGCGGTCTTTGACCTCTTGGACGACATCGGGGTGACGAGACTGAATTGGCCCTTAGTCAGGTTTGGAACACTTTTACAAACTGATTCACATACCAAAACTCCATGCTGACCTCCTTTATTATGTCCAGTATCGTTTCCACAGTCAATCCTTCGCAAAACAGCATTGGTCCACTTTGGCTTATTCCCAGAGCGATCAATCCAAGATTTCACGGTTGTGCGGCTGAGGCCCTCAAAATTGACAGGGTTAATTCTCTTCACAGCATCAACAATCTCTGATGCCCCCATTTTCCACCCAACCTGCTTAACAGCGACCTCAATCTGTGACCACAGAAAGGGCGAGAACCAGTTATAATATTTTGCTTGTTGTACCAGTACCTTGGCCTTCTGGCCTTGGGGTTTTTTATGTTCACTCTTAAATTTTCGCTTGATAGCTCGCCCAGGCCGTGACAGTTTGGCAGTCGATGACCTGACTTTATGCTTGGTGTCGGTAAGTGTGGCTTTGATAATCTGTATATAAAACTCATGAAAAGAACCAACGTATAACAGATTTAACACTTACTTGGCGCTTCCTCCCCCCTGGACTGCGAAGTCCAAGCTTTATCTCAGCTCTTTTATTTGTCTCCCATTGCTTCTGCTTCCAAAGGCGCGCTCGTTCTTTTTTTGTTTCTGCTTGTTGAAGCCTTGCAGCTCTGAGCTTGTATTGATCATCTTGCATCATTGTTTCATATTGGTCTGTCTCTTGTGCATGGTATTCCTCATTTTGCTCCTTTGTCCCTTGGGAAAAAAATTGAAACAGGCCTTTCTTTGAACCCTTGGTAAGTCCCTGTCGGATTGCTGATGTGATGGTTGGCTTAGATGTTGATTCCACAGCACTCGCCAATATTGCTCCGGATTTGTTGGGCAGGGCTGGGCTCAGAAGAGAAGTGGGGTTTGGAGGCGTGGTCAATTTGAGAGTGAGGTGCGCTGGTTCGTCATCATCCATTGAGTCTTCTCCTGACCCTTGGTCCGATTCATAAGATTCTTCATCCATCTCCCAATCACTGCTGGCACCACCTTCCAGCTGTTCATTTTCCACCCCATCATTTGTTTCGGTGTCGGAGTCCATGTGCTCTGAGTCAACATCTTCACTTTCTGCCTCGCTTGGTAAGGTCTAAGATGTATTCACCAAAATTATTATATATTCCAGGAGATAATGAGTATACTTTACCTCTGCCTGAGTATGCCTTCGGATAACCTTCAGCAAGACATCTAATCGACCTTCCACCACATTTCCTGCATTGAGTAGCTTTTCTTTCCCATTTGAAAAGAAAACTGTTAATGCATTCCAAGCTAGTAAACAACATGAAAAGAATCCCTTTGGATGGTGACTGGGAGTGATTGGTGTGTAAATTGTTTGCCGCTATGAAAGTATGTCCACCACTCTAACACCTTCTTCACAGTCTCTGGTATCTGCTGCTCAAGGGAGTCTCCATACCATATTTCACCCATCCAAAAGTCAAGAACAACCGCCACCCAATGGTTCCGGTTGAGATTTACCAGAAAGCCAAACTGATCTCGCCTTCCCGTTTCAAGACCATTTCCGATATGGTGATAAAGTCTGAAGGAGCCATCAGTGGTGTAGCGTTCAGGTGCCTCGTAAGCCAGTTTGATCTTCTCATAAAACCAAGTGCTCCCAATCTCGACAGTAAACTGACACTCGAGTTGTACCTTAGTCTTTAGGAGATCAAGCATCTGTCCTGCATGCTCTCCCTTCAACCAGGCGTTGGATGTGTATGCTGTAAGTATCTTGAGGTCGTCTGTACCATTGGAGCTGAAACCACACAGGTTGTGTCCCCATTGAAGAACTGCTAATGCGTTGAAAACCTGATCGACAACTTGGGCAGACTCTTTTTTTCCCTTTGCGGCCCACTTTTGAGACAGCTCATGCAAATTTTGCTCTGCCCTCGCCCTCGCTCCCTGCACCAGCTGAACCTCAAACATGTTGTCCCAGTATGTGACAATCCACAGGGGGTATGTTCCGCTTGAATTGGTGTGAACTGGCTTGATTGAACGGTTTCCAGCACTAGTTGCATGAAGTAGGTGCTTCTTCAATGCATCAACAACAGACTGTGGAGGTGAAGGAAGTGCTTGGATATTTGTAATATCATTTATGTTTGGAGGTTGGGTATCAAAGAAACTGTTGTTGGGAAGTCTCGGGATGGCAATAGGAGAGGAAGGTGAAATTGAAGGAGCTCAAGAACTGTCAGCTTGGGGCTTGGAAATATTTGTGCGTAGAACTCTTGGGGAGCAATGCTGAGGTCCATCTTGTGTAGTAAATAGTCAGTCGAGACAATGGACCAGTGAAAAATGTATATTTGAAAATATCATGGACCTAAATGGGGAAGTCCATAAAGGGTGTTAACCCTACAAGTGGCGAAAATATTTGGATGGTCACATGTCCCAGTAGGACATGGCGAAACCAAAATTTTGCCGCACTGGTCACAGGTCACACAGGGTGGTGAATTGATTGATTTCATACAGTAGTAGCAATTTGGGCATGATTGGTAACGCCGTGGTTGACATCTGGGAGGCAGAGGAAGTCCATCCTATTCTAAAATATGAAGACGACCTCAAAATCTTCCACACTCCATCAACTACAGGCACATTTTCGGATGGCAATATCTATTATGACTACGACTGCCCAGAGGCTTTACATCATATTGAGCTGTTAGGTGTCCCTTGGCACAAAGAGAAAGGGGACAACAGCTTTAAATTCATAACAACATTCATCAGTTTCCTGTGGGACATACCCCAGAAACTAGTTAGCCTTCCTGAAGTAAAACAACTTAAGTTTCATGAGCGGGTCCGCCGGTTTCTCAACAACTTCTCGATTTACAACCATCCATGCCAGCTTGTTGATGTTGAAAAGATTCATGGCTCATTGTGTCACGTCGCATTCGTATATGTGAACGGCCACTCTCGTCTCCCCTCACTCTCCAATTTCGCCGCATCCTTCCAGTGCAAAGACAGGTACTTCAGGACCAGATACCCACCTTGGGCCATGATCAAAGACCTAGAATGGTGGCTTGAGGCGCTATCAGTTCCCTGCATCACCCGTCAACTTCATCCTCGGGGTACTCTGCAGGATCTGGGGCTCTACATAGACGCCTCCACATCATGGGGTATTGGTATTGTCATGGGAGAGTCTTGGGCTGCCTTCCACCTGTCCCCCACTTGGAAGATTCCAGGCTGTGACATCTGTTGGCTGGAGACAGTTGCGGTTGAGCTTCTGGTTTATTTCCTTGAACAGAAGGGTCTCTGTGATTGTCGGCTGCTCATCCATTCCAACAACCAAGGCACAATTGGGGCCATGGCCAAGGGCCGCAGCTCGAATACCCACATTAATCTTTCTGTCCGCTGCACATATGTGGTCCTCATGGACTTATTCATCACACCTAACATCAACTACATTGAGTCTGAAGCTAACCCAGCCGATCCTATCTCACATGGAGAACCAGGATTAGCTGGGAAGCAGGTTTTTCCTATCTTTACGCTCCCAGTTGAGCTCATTGATTGCTTCCTTGATGTCCAGTCTTGAACGAGCTTTCCCATCGGCGGCCCGTGCTGTCGAGAGGTCAGTGGGTGAGAGAAGAACCTCGGTTCCTATTTTACCGCGCCCCACTTGTCCTCGAAACTCATTTCACCTGTATAAATCTCACCCTGCATCATCCTCCAGCATTCCTGAAATTATGTTACCCTTTTCTACCCCACTCTATGCATCATCCAAATCAGAAACCACATCCACAGCCTTACACTTAATCAGTGCCAATACTCCTCGTCCCATACAACCTCACAAACCTCAGAGCGGCCGATCCATCATACCTAGCCATCTACACCCCCACGTCGCAGCCGCTGACCGTATCTTCTTATGGGATACTCCTTTTGGAGTCCGTCATAGAGCACAACTCACCCAGACACTTCCTTCTCCCCTCGTTGAATCAGCAATGATGGCTATCAGAGGCGGCTATGCCCCAAACACCAGATCCACCTATGCTGCAGGCCTGAAACGGTTCACACAATTTTGTGATAAGTGGCACATAGCAGAGGAGGATTGCATGCCTGCTCAATACCCTCTTCTTTGTGCTTTTATTGCCAAACATAAAGGCTTAGTGGCAGGTGGTACCATCCATTCCTGGATGTCGGGCCTACGCAGCTGGCACATTGTGCATCATGCCCCATGGTGTGGTGATGACAACTGGGTCAAATTAGCTCATGTCTCTGCAAATAAGGAGGGGACCAACCACAGAATGGCTCTCAGGGCACCCATGTCTGTCAAGCACCTGCTAGCTCTTCGCCACATCATTAACCTGTCAGACTCATTTCATGCAGCCATCTGGGCAGCCGCTTTATGCATGTTCTTGGGCTGCTGACGGCTTGGTGAGACCATCATCGCCATTGCGGCTGCTTTCAATGAGAAGTACCATGTACTTCGTTCCGTCACGTAGGTCATACCACTCATTATGGTCACCCTATCATCTAACATTCATTAGCATTGCCTTTCGCACATTGCGGGATGGGACTTGCTCCGCAAGTTTCCCGATTCCTTGGACAAAGTCCACAAGAGAGGTTGGCGCTTCTGTGGTCCTTACAGCACATGCCAACTCGCTGATATGTCCTGTCGCCACTCTTGAGAACCATCTCGCTGTCAACTCATCAATTCCTTCATCATCAGCTCTCTTTGCATACATGACACCTCAGGGCCAACCTAGAAACTTGCTCAAGCATACATTCCTCAACTTCGTCACAGGTGTATGGTCAGCTGCCAAGCTTACCCACATTCTCGGGCACAGCTTCCATATTGGTGGTGCCGTGGAGTTGCTCCTTGCTGGGGTACCTCCAGAAGTTGTTGCTGCCACTGGTGGCTGGACTTCTCTCGCTTTCCTTCTGTACTGGCACCGCATGGAGGATATTCTCCCCATGAGCACTTCAAAAGCATACAACAAAGCTCATATCAATACTCTGGCCATCATTTTCAAACAATTCCACATCAACAATAATATTCCTTCCGTACTTATCAACGCATCAGATGGTTCACTTTCAATTTAGTTTCTCATGCCTCGTCAGCGGCCCAATTATCAAGTATTATCAGCATCCCACTCCTATTTAGTAGAATGTAGAAGTCACATCACTGTTTCGGACAATCTAGATATCCTTGCATCACCACTTGTATTGATCTTCCCTCATACTCTCACCTTGTAGAACTACTTTGCATCCTTTACATCCTGCTCGTCACATATATATTTCTGCTGCTCCCGCCTTTCCATCATACTTGACTTTAAACTTATTGCTCACCGCTTCCATTTATCACTTAACAGAGAATATTACCATCATTCAACTTGATCAGAGGGCTTCTCTTATTGAAAACATGACACTATCTCGATACTACGTATCACATTCTTGGTGTCTCGATGGGGCAGGTCAAGCACCAGAGTGATGCTTGTTTGGGTAGACAGCCTGCCTCACTCGTACCTCACCAACCTGCCGACAGGAGCTTACACTCTGGTTGGTACAGCTGGTTGATTTCAGCACTTGTTCGCCACAATCAAGCTCACCTGACGCTCAGGTCTTGCTTGGACTCCTCTTCAGATCATTTCTGAACCTTTTTGGATCAAATAATTGGGCCGCTATCTCAGGCCAATCTAATCTCTCCTGGAAATGAAATCACATGATGCAAGTCATGTGAATCTTCTTGTGTATAACAAGCGCAATTTTCTCCTCGCTTACTCTTTTCTATCCTTTAACTACCGATCGTTCCATTTTCTCCACCTCAATTCTATAGCTATATCTACTCACTCATTCATCTAACTCATCCTCTTTCTTTAACCCACCCACCCACACCACGACAAGAGTAGAGGAGGGCCGTTTGGGGTTAGCCAACCAGCAACCCCATCGGCCCTTCGACCTGGAGCCTCAACGACCTATCTTCTCTCGTTGTCGGCTTTTCACACCCAACCTTACTACTCTTGCTCTTATATACCTCTTTTTACGAGTTTTCTCTCACACTATTCTCAATATTTTCCCTCTTTTGCTGCGAGTTCAATACACGAGAACCACGCCCAGCTCAGGCTCTGGCAAAATCTTCCGGCACGATTGGGACCACATGCAGGCTAATCCCTTTCACCTTCTGAGATCCAAATTTGAGGAGCCCGGGCAAGCCCTAGGCACAGACAAGATATTCATACCTACGGATCTCTTGCACATTCGTCTCATTGTAACATAATATTGCACCTCTACTTTCATTGACTCCAAGACGCGACAGTTACCTTATCAACTTTCAGTCCTATCAACGGAATGTAACATCAGGCCTGATTATCCCCCCAATACTTGTGTTTGAATATTATTCTCATGAGAGGTTAACAAGAACTGAGTAGTTTTTTTCTTCTTTCTCTGTTGGTTTCAAATGTCCTTTGGCAATGCCGTCTTTGGTAAGTACATTGAGAAAACAAAATGAAAAAAAAGTAGAAATATATGAGTAGGGATATGCAATAGCCATAGTCAGTAAGTAGGTAGATAAGTGCCAACCATAGATCCTTTGTCCACCTCTCAGGTGGGGTAACTAAAAAACCTACGCTTTGACCTCATCTGTACTACTTTTAACCTCAACCGCAGCCTTCAAACATCCAACAACCACAGCAGGAACATCTTTATGGGTATACACCCTTAACCCCAACATACACAGAATTTGAATCATCATGAGGAATCGTCACTTTGCCTTTCTCCTCTTCCTTCTCTGTCTCAGCGGCGGTGGAATCTCCATAGTTGCTGTTGTTATATCCACGTTGCGTACTCTCATGTACATTTCCTTCGCTAACGCTAACGCTATCAGGAGGGGTATGAGAGTCTGCGTTTGGTGCGGCTGGTGTGATTGTACCACTAGTAGCAGTATCGGATTCAACTGATACGTCAGTAGGAACAGGTTTGTCTGGGACAAGGTCTACCACTTTGGTAGCGGTGGTGGGAGTAGCTGTAGCAGCCATCTTGTTGACCACAACAGTTTTGACTTTGGTCGTGGTAGTCGTGGTGGTAGTGGTAGTAACTATCCCATCCTCCGTTTTTTCCTCTGTTTGGGAGTTGTAGATTCCTCACATGCTTTCTTCTTTTCGTATTCTTCGAAATCACGTTGTATCAATGTTTCGAGTGTGGCCGGTAAGAAGTGTTTTTTGTTGCCGGGAAAAAGTCAAGGTTTTTCAGAAGTTGAGTGGATTTTTTTGGGATATGATATGAATTGAGATGCCCTTACTCGGTTTTGAAATCTTTATAAAAGGATGGGTCAATGAGATTTAATGAAGAAGAAGAAAAAGCTTACTGGATGCTATCGCTTGGCTCTTGGCTTGCTCAGTCAAGATGCGAGACAGTTTTCGTAGTTGCCATTCATCAATAGTGGTAAAATTCTGTGGAAAGAAACGTACATTGAACAACAGTTCCCAAAAAAAGCAAAACTACTTACTTCATTACGATCCAATGTTCGATCCAAACGAACCCAAGAAATTTTGAGAAACTACTTTCTTTCTTTTCTTCTTAATTCAACTGCGCACATAAACGATATAATTCCCTGCCTCTGAGTCGACTTCTAAATGAACACTACGGAAATTAAAATCCAAATGACCAGATTCAGCGATAGGTTCCTTTTGACCCTCTTTGACAAGAGTAAAATCCATGGTCCAAGATGCTCGACCTGCGACATCTCTGTAATATCTTGAATCGAGTTGAGAAAGTACGATGATGGTTGTGGAAGGTCCTGGAAGTGAGAACGTAACTGTGGAAATATATATAGTGAGGAAAGACGATATGTAAAGGATTAGGAGAACTTACAGGTCACATCGCCATAAGACCAAGCGACTAAAAGAGGTGGAACGGGGACATGGAGCCATTGAGATGACATCATCCAAGTAGAATCGAAGAGAATAGTCCTATCAATCTGCGCGGAACATTCCAACCAATCCGAATCTTCCTGGAATTAGCCAGAGGGAGGAAAAAGGGTTTTTCAAACGCACATTCCATTACGAATTCCCCATCATCCCCAGACGTATGTCCTAATTTCAACCATTCCTGTGTCCATTCATTTGAACCATCCGACCATCGACCTGTCCATTCGGATTTCCCCCAAGGGTTACGAACAACGACGAATCTCTTTCCGTTACATTTTACTGCTCATATGCGTGGTTTCCGATCAAGCCTTATACTTTAGTACCTGTGACGCCACTTCTTGTGCTGTCGAGGTTGTTGAATGAACATCCTAAAAGTCGGTCTTTGTTGGCTCTGCTTAGTCCTTCGTCCCAGAATCTTTCAGGTTCCAAAATGTCCTAAATATTTTTGCGTTAAAATTATGTGAAGCATTTCGTTATGAACCATACCTTGCTCTGTAAAACGGTCGAAACGCCACTAGAGTACGAAAGATTAGTATATGTATTTTTGTTTGGATTAACAGAAGACTAGGACTTTACCCAGTGAGGTCCTCAATCGCATCACATTCCCGACCTCCCAACAAATGCGAATAGTTGCCATGTAGTTTCGCATAGGCCTTCTCGATGAGCGGAACCCAAATTTCTCCTACTGTTCCCGATTTCGCGAAATACAACGACTTTCCACCTTTCCGAGTTGATTTGTTGTAGACATCTTTTTTTTGTCGTAGTGATATAGCTCTTGTTCGCTAGACTTGAATTCTTCGTGTTTCGGAACTCGGTATATAACATACTGTTGGGGGTGACGTTCGGCGTTGAGCAGGCCATTACGGCTTAGGAAAGGAAAGGAACAACTAACTCGTCGATGATGACAGTGACCCAGACATTATCTCGGAAGAAGATGAAACTATATACGCCAACCTTTTCGTCTCGCTACAAAAAATTTCAGTAGGATTATGGTTTAGTAATCACAAAGACCCGAAAACGTTCAGCGACATAGAACTTCTCCACTAAGCCTGGTGCTGTTGAGACGGTAGCAAGGGCGGAGAGAAACCAACGATCTCCCAATGCTTCTTGGATAATGTCATTCGAATCTGCAGCACCGCCGACGAACAATTGAGGATTATCGAATGCTGAGTGACGATGAACGTCGGCGGGGGGGACATTTTTCATTAGTTTGCATGAATAGACGATAGAGACATTTGTTCTTGTCATTCTCTATGTCGAACTCGATGTCTCTGGGGACTCTGTATGAACAAAAAGGATACGTTTGAAGTAGTTCAAATATACCTGAGTTTTCTATCTTTTTCCAGACAATCTTTAGCAACTTGTTGTACGTTGTTGCATATCGGATACCCGTTTACGATGTTCTTGAGCCATTTCTTGCGTTGTGTCTCGCGACCTGACATCCAAAAAGGTTATGCGCGATGGAATAACAATCGGTGTAAGAAACCCCATACCATGAGTGCCTGCCTGAGTCGTTCATTTGTGTCTCACACCAGACAATTTCTCCTTAAGTTCTTTCAACTGTGCCCCAGCCGTCTCTGCCCTCTCTGCCGCAATTTCCTTATCTAACACAATCACTTCCAGTTGTTCTTATGGATCAACAAGGTGATTTTCAGGGAGTTATGATTGCTGCTATTTGCATCAATGAGTTCGTCCTGTAGTTTTGCGGGTTTGGCTTGGGAAGGAAGGATTCAGCACGACGTTCTTTGGGGTCTCGCATGAGTTTCGTGTAGTGTGCTTGTCGGACTTCCAGAACGCAGAATTTTACGCATAATTTTTGAAGTTCTTGATCATTGCTTGCAGGCTGCGAATTTATTAGGCTTCCTCAGTCAAGGATGAAAAAATTATTAATTTACGTACCACTTGGAGAGGTGAGGGAGGGAGGCTTCTGTGGAGGTTCGTCCGATGGCCAATGCATTCGATGGTGTTTGATTCCTGCACGGGATATTGAAGATGAGGAACAAGAACCGATAGAAGATTAAGGAACAAAGTTGTAGCAAGTTGACCCGCGCGGAGCTGCAAATATTGGCTGGCGTAGGACAATTTCGGCCCCTATCTGTGCACTGCCGCAACGCGAGCTTGTTTCTGCGTTCAAAATCCTTTTCGAAAAGACGACTTGACTCTGGAGGTATTTATGTATATCGGATGTATCGGGCATTCATGGGCGTCATCTAACGATCATCAGCATGGCAGGCATGCCGAATTAGAATTATCCGTGAGTGTTTTCCATCTTGAATAGATTAATATTCTTATAAAGGCGCACATCGGTAAGTCCATGCTAGGTTATGCATATATGCGCTCTATTCTGCGCCGATAGCATCCGGCATCATGTTCGTCAATGGTGACTGGTGAGTAAGTCTCAAAGTTGACTAAGCGCCAGAATGAGATGCAATAGAAGGGAACGAGGATCTCGTAAAGGTGTAGACTGAGATTTAGTAGTAGCTGCTGTGGATGTAACTGGACCTCTGGCTGAACGGTCGAACTGGTACTAGAGCCTGTGTTTGGAGGTGGCAGTACTGCAATCAGAGTGGTACTTGAACCTGAAGCCGCCGTTGCAGATGAGAGCGGAGAAATAATGCACAATTATCGCTCATTCATGTTGCACCTTGCCAGAAGAATACGGACAAGATCCGACTTGAGCGGCAACTTTCGGGATCGCCGCTGATCTCCGTTATTTGTAGCTGAGAGCAGAGTAATCCAGACGTGGAATTGCTGTTTATGTAATCGAGAGCATCTTTCTTTCTTTCTGACGCTCATCACCCTTACCGCTCACCACGACTCACTGTTCAAAAATATGAAGCGTATCTTTAGGAAAATTGTCAAGCCCAAGATATCGAAACATTCATCTCTGACCATCAACCATGCTCTGGGTTCAAGCTCTGAACCAGCAACTTCGACATCGACCATCAAAACAAGCACCGCCGATCCCATGCCATCCGTTCCCGCTAATGCTGCGGCTGCAAGCGCACAAGTTATTCAAGTCGCTGGCATGACTGTGAGCGTTCAGTTTCGCCCATCGCATCCCTTAAGTATTTAACCATCGTCATCGATCAGGCTGCCCACCTAGTCTCTACTTCGGTCTCCGCTTTGGCGATCAATGAGCAAGATGTAAGCATTCCAATCGCTAGTGTTACTGTGAGTGTTCAACTTCGCCCATCGCATCCTTAAGCATTTAACCATCGTCATCGATCAGGCCACCCATAACCTACTCTCTACGTCGGTCCCCACTTGGGCGATCAATGATCTTGCTCCTGTATGCATTCCGGCCGCTGGGGTTAATGTGAGTGTTCAACCTGGTCTATCATATCGATCACTATTCAATTATCCTCATTGATCAGAGTGCCGATGAACTCCAAGTCCCCGCTTCGGTTTCCGCTCTGGCTGTTGCTCCTGTAGCCCATCTGGAAGGAAATTCACCCTCGCCTGAAGCCGCAATCCAAGCTAAATTGGGATCCATAGAATCGCAACAAAATCCCTCCGTGAGTTGCTTGCACCATGCATTCTCGACTTTCGCTGATGATGATCAATAGGTTCAACAACCTGTCTCGGGTCCATTTCCGAATGCGCAAGTTGTATTCATCACCCACAGTACTATTGTGAGTCTTTCTCGTAGGTCGTGTACTTTTGGCAATAACAGTACATTTAGAACAATGTCAATAGTCTCTCTGCCAATACCGATGAAGGGCAGATGAAGATCTCTACACCTAAGAAACCCAACTCCAGTCCAATCTTTACTGGACGGAAGGATGTACTCAATAAACTTGGGAACATTTTTGTTCAATGTACTACTAGTAGACTGATGTTAAGGCGCTCTTGTCTCCTCTGGGGATTGGGAGGGATTGGAAAGACCCAAATTTGTCTCAGGTTCATAGAAGAAATGTCTGACAGGTAAGGGTTCTTACTCTGCCATTCACAACACTGGATTCATTTCTTGATAGTTTTTCACATGTCTTCTGGGTTGATGCCTCCTCTCAGGAGAGCATGGAAATGTCTCTCAAGGGCATATCTACCCTTCCGGCTGCCCAAGATTCCCATGTGGATGGCTCAGTTGAGTCTGTTCTCCAGTGGATATCTTCTCTCAAAGAAGAATGGTTGATTGTGTTTGATAATGCTGATGATCTTCCTGCAGAGACAGTAGACAAGTTCATTCCCTCATGCAACAGAGGTAATATTCTCATTACTAGCAGAAACCAATTCATGGGAAGGATCATATCATTTGGGAACAAAATTGAGATCCATGAAATGGAGGTACCTGATGCAATAGCTCTTCTTCTGAAAGCTAGCTATTTGGATTCATTGCCTGAGCATCTAGAAGCTGCCAAAATGATTGTGACTGAACTTGGCTGCATTCCTCTTGCTATTGATCATGCTGGAGCCTATATTGAGGCTGGGAAATGTGATATTGATGAATATCTGAGGACGAACGATCTACACTGTATGACAACTCCCACAGACCTACAAGACGTGGTTCGTCGAAGAAGGAGTACAGGTATTGAACTTGGAGGTCGACGAGACGGAGTAAGGTGGAAGGGACTAGGGACATACACGTACGATCTAGTCGGTATGATCACTCCCATATACCTACAAGACGTGGTTCGACGAAGAAGGAGTACAGGTATTGAACTCGGACGTCGACGAGACGTAAGAAGGTCAGAGGTAAGAGTTTGTAATGATCACTTTTAAAGTAGGTAAATAGTAGTATCATGACGAGTTGTAGAGGATAGACGGAAGATACATTGAGTAACCGGAATTATACACCTTTTTAGTTGGCAACGTCTCGTATTAGGACTGAAGGTTTAGAGGTACCTTAACGTGTCCTGTTCTAATACGAAGGGTAGAGTGTGTAAGAAACGACGAGTCTAAAACTGTAAGAGAGGGCTGAGGTCATCACGTGGTCTCCTACTTGTCTTTTGTAAAATCTATTAACAGGAGAAAAGTAGTTACTCTTACTCTCTTCCTGTGATTAGGGAACAGGTTTCTCCTTCAGTAGGGTTACTGGTAGTAACAGGTTCGGTTCGTCTCATATTAGGTCTTTTCACTGACGAACTCCATTGAAAAGTCGATACAGTGACAGTTATCGTATAAAGTACCGGAGAAGTCGTCGTCTAGACTTATATAGAAATCTTTATAACGATACTACTATCTTTCGTGTATAAACTTCATAGTCCTAACGTCGGACCCGACGAACACGTAGAGGTGGTCACCTTACTGGTGATCGGGAGAAAAGTTAAAGAAACTTTCTTTCTAGGGTTCAGGGTATGTGACAGACTAATATTGACCTACGGGGACACTTACATCGTAGACTGTATTCTTGGACTGCTACGTAACTCTTAAC
>MU130375.1:105266-120968 GCA_015039465.1 Phlegmacium glaucopus
GGAAGGGACTAAGGTCATACACGAACGATCTAAACGGTATGACCACTCCCACAGACCTACAAGACGTGGTTCGTCGAAGAAGGAGTACAGGTATTGAACTTGGAGGTCGACGAGACGGAGTAAGGTGGAAGGGACTAATGACATACACGAACGATCTAAACGGTATGATCACTCCCACAGATCTACAAGACGTGGTTCGTCGAAGAACGAGTACAGGTATTGAACTTGGAGGTCGACGAGACGGAGTAAGGTGGAAGGGACTAAGGTCATACACGAACGATCTAAACGGTATGACAACTCCCACAGACCTACAAGACGTGGTTCGTCGAAGAAGGAGTACAGGTATTGAACTTGGAGGTCGACGAGACGGAGTAAGGTGGAAGGGACTAACGTCATACACTAACGATCTAAAGGGTATGACTACTCCCACAGACCTACAAGACGTGGTTCGTCGAAGAAGGAGTACAGGTATTGAACTTGGAGGTCGACGAGACGGAGTAAGTTGGAAGGGACTAGGGACATACACGAACGATCTACACGGTATGATAACTCCCACAGACCTACAAGAGGTGGTTCGTCGACGAACGAGTACAGGTATTGAAGTTGGAGGTCGACGAGACGGAGTAAGGTGGAAGGGACTAAGGTCATACACGAACGATCTAATGGAATGAGGCAGAGCAGCTGGAGGTTCAAGTTATGGACATGAGCAAGAAGCTGCTTGGTGCAGAACATCCAGATACCCTCACCAGTATGGCTAATCTAGCAAGCACATACAGGAATCAGGGAAGGTGGAATGAGGCAGAGGAGCTGGAGGTTCAAGTTATGGACATGAGCAAGAAGCTGCTTGGTGCAGAACATCCGCACACCCTCACTAGTATGGCTAATCTAGCAAGCACATACAGCAATCAGGGAAGGTGGAATGAGGCAGAGCAATTGCAGGTTCAAGTTATGGACATGAGCGAGAAGCTGCTTGGTGCAGAACACCCAGAGACCCTCAACCGCATGGAAAATCTATCAAGCACATACAAGCATCAGGGAAGTGGAATGACACACAGAAATCATAGTTTGAAGTTGTAACTTACAGGGAAGATATTAGGAAGACACTGAAGTAGTTTAATAATAGTGTTTGTACTCTACCTTGCTGACTTTCAAATGCATTATGTTTTGGAATAAAACAATTAAATTCCAGATTTTTAGCAGAAAATTATAGATAAGGTGCAGTTTTTTTACAAACTTTGGAACTTGAACCCTCATTTCCAAGTCAAAAATAATGAAAATACAACAAACATTTAGGCTATGGCCTGTTGGAACATATTCCTACTATTTCAGGCTGATATCTTGTTTCCTAGCCATGTGATCAGATAACTCTGTCCTACTTTCATTTCATCAAATATCACTTCTTTTCCTCATTTGTCATTCTTTCCTGACACTGAGATTATTGAAGAGATAGTATATATCCTTTGTTTATCTTTAAAACTAACTACATTGCCTGGTTAGTATTTCCAGAAGACCCACTGGTGTTTGTAGAAATCTACCCACTCAAATATTTTCAGAATTATTTTACTAATTTATTTGAAGTTCCAGAGTACTATAAATGTGGAAATTAATTGGCTTAGCCATTGGCATAATTAGATCATTTTTATTCTAAGCAAACGCGAGGAACGAGTGTGAACATAGAATTTGGTCTATGTGGAGATAAGGATTGTGACATGTGACCAGCTTCTCTGGTTCATGGCCACAACCTTCAACATTGGACCAGATTTCCCTGCTCGTCATCTGAGCAGCTCATTCTTTTCATCTGAGCAGCTCATTCTTTTCATATACACCCAGTCTTAGAAGGATTTACAGAGAAATAAATCAAACAATGCTAAGAATCACTTTCTTTCTCCCCGTTTTCATTTGACATCAAATTTAACAAATTTCATCCCTCTGCCAGTGTCCTGCCCATTACCTCCTATCTGTTGCATCTACTTGTTGCTTTGCCCTTGCCTAGTACTTGGGGCATCTCCAACTCTCTTGCCCCATGCATGCTACAGAGTCCCCTCTTGTTGCTTTGCCCTTGCCTAGTACTTGGGGCATCTCCATCTCTCTTGCCCCATGCATGCTACAGAGTCCCCTCTTTTTGCCCCATGCATGCGACAGAGTCCTCTTTTGCCCCATGCATGCTACAGAGCCCCCTCTTTTTGCCCCATGCATGCCACAGAGTCCTCTTTTTTCCCCATGCATGCTACAGAGCCCCCTCTTTTTGCCCTATGCATGCCTGTTGATTAACCCAGCTGAGTCATTTCTTTTTTCTGCCCATTTCCTAAATTATGGGTATCTAAGTCTTCGCTTGCTGCGTCACTGGGCTCCTTATACATGGGAATCACAGCTCATCTTAGATTTGTTTTTCCATAGATCAGGACCCGTGTTTCGGTCGAAAAACCCTTCAGGGTTTTGCCCAAACTATGCCCACATTTTCCCTTTCACTCTCACTGATCTCTTGGATCAGTTCTTCCTCCTTCGATAACATACAAACCACTGCCCACATCTTTCCCTTCACTCTCACTGATCTCCCAGATCAGTTCTTCCTTTGTTAACATAACATTTGACTACATAGACATTGAATGAGGGATGAAACTATAATTTATAAATTTCTTACTACCACTCCCTCCTGGATTAAGTAGAAGATCCTCAAATACAAAAAGCTTGAACAAAATAAATTACTATGATCTCCAGAAGTCTGATTTCAGGCTTGACATATTAATCCCAGCCCCAATAGGTGTTTGAATATTATCCTTATGAGAGGTTAACAAGAACTGAGCAGTTTTTTCTTCTTTCTTTCTCTATTGGTTTCAAGTGTCCTTTGACACTCCCATCTTTGGTATCTACACTGAGAGAAAAAAAAAGAAAAAAAAGTTAGAAATATGTAGGGATATGTAATAGCCATAGACAGTAAGTAGGTAGATAAGTGCAACCATAGATCTTTGTTTGCCTCTCAGTATACTAAAAAACCTACCCCTCAATTTCATCTGTACTAGCTCTAACCTCAATCACAGCCTTCCACCATCCAACAACCACAGCAGGTACATCCTTATGGGTATACACCCTTAACCCAACATACACAGAATTTGAATCATCATGAGGCATAGTCACTTTGCCTTTCTCCTCTTCCTTACCAGTCTCAGGGGGGATCTCCATAGTTGTTGTTGGCATTGTTATATTGTTGCATACTCTCACATATGTTTCCTTTACTGACACTAATGCTATCAGGAGGGGTATAAGAGTCTGCATTTGGTGTGGCTGGTGTGACTGTACCACTTGGATTCAACTGATATGTCAGTAGGAACAGGTTTGTCTGGGACCCACTTTGGTAGCAGTGGTAGTAGCTTTAGCCATATTAGCAGCTGTATTGTTAACCATGACAGTTTCAACTTTGGTCATGGTAGTTGTGGTGGTAGTGGTAGTGGCAGTAACAGTACCATCTTTCATTTTTTCCTCTGTTTTGGTAGTTGCAGTTTCTTTTGATGCTTTTGTCTTCTTTTTGTATTCTTTGAAATCACATTGTATCAATGTTTCAAGTGATGCTAGTAAGAATTGATTTTTGTCACTGGAAGACAAAAAAACATAAGAATTTTTCAGAGTTTGAGCAGGTTTGGAATATGATCAGCTTTGAAATCTTTATAAGAGGGATGGGATAAGTGAATGAATATAAGAAGAAAAGCTTACTGGATGCTATCACTTGCTCTTGGCTCACTCAAGATCTGAGATGGTGTTCGTAGTTGCCATCCATTAACTGTAGTATTATTCTGTAGAAAAAAAGTACAATGGACATTGAAAAAAAATCAGTTCCAGAAAAAAAAAAAAACACTATGCACATAAACAATATAATTCCCTGCCTCTAAGTCGACTTCCAAATGAACAATACAGAGATAAAAATCCGAATGACCCAATTCAGCAATAGGGTTCCTTTTGACCTTCTTTAACAAGGGTAAAATCCATGGTCCAAGATGCTCGACCTGTGACATCTCTGTAATATTGTGAATTGAGTTGAGAAAGTACGACAATGGTGGTAGAAGGTCCTGGAAGTGAGAAAGTGAGAAAGTAACTGTGGAAATAATATATAGTGAGGGAAAAATACTTAAATAGAGGATTAGGAGAACTTACAGGTCACATCAAGCAATGTGAAGAGGCGGAACGGGGACATAGAGCCATTGAGATGACATCATCCAAGTAGAATTGAAAAGAATATTCCTGTCAATCTGCACAAAACACCCCAACCAATCCGAATCTTGTTAATGGAATTAGCCAAAAAAAAAATGACAAGTTTTTATTTGAACTCTTGACTACTGGAAAGCTGCACAAAGCATTATACACAATTAGGCTACTTCACCATGGGACTTTATGTCCGGACTGCAGCCTGAGGGTATATAGACCTTTGGGGGATCTTGTCCAGTCCCAGGATCTGGCTAGTTTCGGGTTTTGACCACTTTCTGTCTGGATTGGCACCTGGCCGTTTTGCAAAAATTCAGAAAATTTGTCCGGATTGGGATCTAACTGTTTGCGCAATAGACGGGGGTCCTATCCGTACTAGTTTTAACCTCAACCACAGCCTTCAAACATCCAACAACCACAGCAGGAAAATATTTATGGGTATACACCCTTAACCCAACATACCAAGAATTCAAATCATTATGAGGAATCATCACTTTGCCTTTCTCCTCTTCCTTCTTTGTCTCGCCGGTGGTATCTCCATAGTTGTTGTTGGCGTCATTGTTGTTATATCCACGTTGCGTGCTCTCACATACATTTCCTTTGCTATCAGGAGGAGTATGAGAGTCTGCGTTTGGTGCAGCTGGTGTGACTGTACCACTAGTAGCAGTATTGGATTCAACTGATACGTCAGTAGGAACAGGTTTGTCTGGGACAGGGTCTACCACTTTGGTAGTAGCCGTAGCAGCTGTCTTGTTAACCACAATAGTTTTGACTTTGGTCGTAGTCGTGGTAGTGGTAGTAACGGTACCATCTTCCGTTTTTCCTCGGTTTTAGCAGTTGTAGTTTCCTCGGATGTTTTTTTTCTTTTCATATTCTTCGAAGTCACGTTGTATCAATGTATCGAGTGATGCTGGTAAGAATTGATTTTTGCCGCTGGAAGAAAAAACGTTAAGATTTTTCAGAGTTTGAGTGGGTTTGGATATGAATGAATGAATCGAATCGAAGGTGCCCTTACTCGGTTTTGAATTCTTTATAAGAGGGATAGGATGAGTGAATGAATGTAAGAGGAAGAAATGGTTCACTGGATGCTGTCACTTGGCTCTTGGCTCGCTCAGTTAAGATCCCAGACAGTTTTTGCAGTTGCCATTCATCAACACTAGTATTATTCTGTGGGAAAAAACATACATTGAACAACAGTTCCCAGAAAAAGCAAAACTACTTACTTCATTATGATCCAATGTTCAATCCAAACGAACCTAACAAAAGCAAAAAAAAGAAATTTTGAGAAACTCTTTCTTTCTTTCTTTTTTCTTTTTTCGACGGACTACGCACATAAGCGATATAGTTCCCTGCTTCTAAGTCGACTTCCAAATGAACACTACGGAGATAAAAGTCCGAATGACCAGATTCAGCGATAGGTTCCTTTTGACCTTCTTTGACAAGTGTAAAATCCATGGTCCAAGATGCTCGACCTGCGACATCTCTGTAATATCTTGAATCGAGTTGAGAAAGTACGATGATGGTGGTAGAAGGTCCTGGAAGTGAGAACGTAACTGGGGAATATATGTAGTGAGTAAAGAAGATACTCGTAAAGGATTATTAGGAAAACTTACAGGTCACCTCGCGGTAAGGGGAGGAGGTGGAACGGGGACGTGGAGCCATTGAGATGACATCATCCAAGTAGAATCAAAAAGAATAGTCCTATCAATCTGCGCAAAACATTCCAACCAATCCGAATCTTCCTGGAATTAGCCAGAAAAAAGAAAAAGGGTTTTTCAAATGCACATTCCATTACGAATTGCCCATCATCCCAAGACGTATGTCCTAATTTCAACCATTCCTGTGTCCATTCTTTTGAACCATCCGACCATCGACCTGTCCATTCGGATTTCCCCCATGGGTTACGAACGACAACGAATCTCTTTCCGTTACATGTTACCGCTCGAAGAACCGAATATGCGTAGTTTCCGAGCAAGCTTTTGTACTTTAGTACCTGTGACGCCGCTTCTTGTACTGTCGAGGTTGTTGAATGAACATCCGAAAAGTTGGTCTTTGCTCTGCTCAGTTCTTCATCCTAGAATCGTTCAGGTTCTAGTTGCGTTAAATTTATGTGAAGGATTTTCGTTAATGAACTATATATTGCTCTTTAAAACAGTCGAAACCCCACTAGAAAACGAAAGATTAGTTTTTTGAATTAACAGAAAACCAGGACTTTACCAGATGAGGTCCTCAATCTTTTGCTAATTATCGAAATATTGGATTCCTTGTATCTCGTAGTCTAAAGCATTTTATCTAATAGTCTAATGCAGGTTCTTTCCGGGTCACAAAGTTTTGATATGCTAGAACGTACAATCCAATCTGAATAACTTACTAACTATTGTGGGAGCGGTAGCAACGAGCGGAAAACCTAAAGCCTAATAGTTTCTAACCTATTGCGGTTCCTTAGATTCCGACGTTCGTTGACCGGGGTTGAACGGAGGAGTGACTACGGAAAACCAAAGGTAGACACAAGACTAAGGCGCTCGTAGTCATGACGGAGATTGCCCAGGAGACGAATGTCAAGCCTTAGGAAGGTGACGCGCTGGTCTTGCATGTGTACGGGGGTTGAGAGGAATCATGTCAAGGTGTATTTGACCTAAATAATCGAGGCAACGCCAATATTCTAGAAATGCGTGGGATCGCCATCGTCCGAATTTCTTGACCATGTCAGGGGGGACGCCAGATACGAGATAAAAAGTAGTTCCACCTATTCGAAAGCAATGGCCGGTTATACGTGGGAAACCTTTACCAGTGCCAATTAATATTTGGTTGATGCGGCGAATAAATTGTGGCCTAGTAAGAGTCACAATGTTATTATGGACATCGCGGTATGCGGCAATGGGGTGGGAAGTGTGAAGCTTGTTCTTTATGAAATGTTTGTGTATAGCGTGGATAGGGTCCAGGGGTGCTTCTTGTCGAGGGATCCAGACGTCATCGCCACGCGCCTTTTGTGTTTTTGACCAAGGTAAATGAAGATTACATGATCCATTTAACGCGGTAGACTCGGAAATGTGGGCGAAGGTCGCATGACGGTGAGGGTTGAATTTCTTAAGATCTCTGGTGGGGGGTAGAATTTCACCGATACGCAATTGACAGAAAAAGGAGAGGCAACATATGGCGCGGATGCAGTTATCAAGTCCGGACGATCTACTTAAACGATCGCTCAGTGCTTCCAGCATCGGAATGGTAACAGGAGATCTCTTGGCATAAAATGAGGATGGGGGTCGTAGTCCCTCCACACCTTTAAGGATGAGTCGCAGGCGGTCCCCAGCAAGCCATGGTAAGCATCTCCTCTCGTGTTCCTTCTTGATGGCAGAAATTTTAGCGCTCACCGTCTTCCCAGCGAGACGACCCGCGTATGAAGAGGCCCAGGCTATCAGGAGATCTTCCCTCGCAGGCAAAGCATGATCATTTCGTATGCCAAGGCCCTCGCAAAAGGTAAGAAATTCGCGCACACGACTGGCATCCTTTGCCAGGGTTGATCTACTCACAGCCGCTCCTTGCACTTGGTTGATTTTCTCCATAAGGTTGGGGGGTAGGACAAAGGTGGAAGGGGCCGCAATCGTAGTTGGAATAGGGGGCTGGGGAGGATATGGTTGGGGCCGGAATCGGTGATATTTAACATGTGACCCATGAACCTTTGCCAATTGGTATAGCTCGTGAGATCGTGTGGAAAATTGGTTTTGACGCAAAGGAGGCATGGATATGGGTAGAGACGAGGTGGTAGGAGACAAAAAGGTGGTAGGTTAGTCATCCAAACACGAACTTTTTACATCGAAGCAATCAGGCTCGATCATTATGATTGAAGGTCACGGTGCTCTACAGGCTTATGTACAAATGGCAATAAGTGATAAGGTAGTCTAGGAGGGAATGGATAGAGAACTCTTTTGCTAGGGAACGCGCCTCTAGATGGGCCATCAGCGAGGTTGTCGAGAGTTGGAATCCATTTGGATGAAATCCATATATTGTGGGCTTGGATGAGTTTAACGATTTCGCGTAGAATAGCGTTCTGCTGAGTTCCACGAGACCGTCCGGCTTTCATGGCACCAACAACACCCTGATTATCGGAGTGTATGATGATGTGGCAGTTCGAAAAACCTCCCGAAACAAGCGTAAGGACTGCAAGTTCAACCGCTACCATCTCGGCCCAGCCAATATCCCGACCGTCAGACTTCCAGCCCGGTTTGAACTGCCAAGCGAGCCATCTACCGTCGAGGACCAAACCTATACCCCAGCTGGTTGACGCATCTATGAACAACATATTGGACGTTGGTTCCGGGGGGCGTATGATCGTCATGCCGACAAAATCATGCTGGAGACGCTGTTGCCACCATGATATGTCATCGTAAGTGGATAAAGAGACTCTATGCTTGACTGCAGACGATGCCCCGTCCTTGAAACCACCTCTAAACTTATACAGGGTGACCAATCGAGAGCGGCCCTCAGGCACAACCAGGCAAACATGGTTGAGGGTACCGATTAATTTCTCAGCATCCTTGGAGTTGTGCTGAGATCCCAGGAACCATTGCGAAAGTCGTTCCAAATATCTAGTCTTCTTCGTGGTAGGGAGTTGCACTGTCTTAGTAATGAGATCCCACTGGAATCCAATGTACGTGAATGTAGATGAAAAATCAACGAACTTCGCGGGAGCCCAAGGCCATCCCAGAGATTCGGCAACGTCCCAGATGAGTTTAGAGGAATATGCGAAGTCGTATGATCCGTCAGGCCGCCGAAAAGATGGGTAGCGCAGGAAAATAAAATCGTCCACCCATTTAATGACCGCGTCGACTCCATACTTTAATAAAATCTCAACTAAGGCATCTGCTATCCTTCCGAATATACCTGGGGATGGGGAGGCGCCGAAATTCAATACGGGGTCGAGATGGATTAGTCCTTTCATTGAAATGGCCAGGAATCTGCGTGCCGATGGATGGACAGGGATGTTTCGGAATGCAGAATCTACATCAAACACGGCGGCCTGGGAACCCTCAGGGGCATCGGCTACTAATAGGTAGCATTCGGAAAAGGAACCCCAAAGACATTGGAATTTCTTAGAGTCTATGATGGTATTAATGGAGGTTTCAGTGGGGTCGATAATGATTTTATGCGAAATATCACGAGGCAAGGTATTGAGATCAATGCAATGTTTATTCTGGGGATATGAATGATTAACGATCACGCGGCGTTTGCCACAAGGTTGAGTAACGACGGCAAGAGGGGCAGTACGGAAATGTCCAATCAAAGCGAAAAGTTCATGTGGATCATACCCATGCGAGAGTCTTCCAAGTGCGATTTCTTCAGCATATTTCGAAATAACGAATTCCTCATCTTCTGTGGAGGAATAGTGGTTGCGAGCGATGGACGTGCAAGAGAGTGAAAAGTGTTCCAATCCGCAGTAGAAACCCTCCCGGAGGCCCACTGGGATGTCATGATACGTGTCGAGGATGCCGGAAAAAAAAAAAAAAAAAAAAAAAAAGCGAGAGAAAAGAAGAGAAGGCAGTGTACATAGTCCAATAGCAAAAATATATCAACTCCATAGGCGTGTGGTCATGTCAAAAATGTGAAAGGTGCTGAGTCAACACTTGAAAGGCGCAGCCTTGTTCCCGAGAAAACACTACTTGCCCATGATCCCATGTCGCGCAGCCTTGATAACACTTGACACACTGCGAGAATAATCCTCTGCTGCTGATTCATCTGCAATTCCTGCTTAGTCGTGATCCTCCTGGACTTCCTAAATTGTCATAAAGAGGGTGGGAAGGCTTCAGGTACCGCGTGAATGATGGTTTTGGCAGTGAATGATAAGATAAGAGGTAGATGAGTGAGGATAGGGGACTGAGTGCGATCCAGGAGCGAGGTATGGCAAGATAGATAGCTGAGGAGAAGACTTGTGGGTCCATAGCCACAACAACAATGACAAAGCCTTTGACATAATGGGAGATGTAGCTGATGTGTCCATAAACAGGCCGTTCTTGAAATGATGGGCCATAGATGCGATCAAACGCGAGCCGATGACCGATGCGAATAGTAGATTGATCGCTTTGTTGTATCACTAGCCAAGGGACAAACGGATGGTAGATGTTAAGGAGCATGTCGATAGTGTAAATGATAGACAACATAGTGGAGGACATTGGGGATATGATGAGCGATGAGGATGTTATCGTTGAACGAATGGTTTTGTTGACCAGGAACGCGATTCAGGGCCGCTTCCAAAATAGGTAAGCAAATTCAAAGTCCGCTTATTTTCATGATGGCGACTTTTAAGCTTTCTTCTCACGCTACCAATCAGTATTGGTGCGTGACACCGGACCAGACAGAATGGAACTGGAACAAGTAATGGAAAGGACTTTGGCCTCAGCGTATGTGCTGTGCCACCCAGCTCCTACAATGTCCTGATTTCAGAACCGGAAGAGAACGGAAAGATGGAAGACCTCAGTGACTTAGAGGATGAACAAGAGGAGGAAACTAAGATGACATTTGAACTGAGGAAAAACATACAAGTTTCGAGTACTTAAATATAAAATGAATAGCAACCGAACTATAGAATATAAATATAAGTGCTGCGTTCTGCTCCCGGAAAAGGTCCTGCATTCTTGGGTGAATAATCCATCGCGGGTATGCTGACTGATGGTGGGAAATATGATGACAAAGAATAGTGGTAGTGGCGAAGAAGTGGTAATGAGTTTGGAGTGACGTTGGAAGAGCTGGAATGATATGGAAGAGTCTTGGAGTTGGACGTAGGAGGAGTAGAACCGGAGACAAGGGAAAGTACTGGAACGGAGTACGGACTACCGGAAACAACTCCGACAGAGCTGGACCAGAGTAACATATAACAGAATGTAACACTATAACTCACTATGACAAAGAATCTGAGTTTGCTGATGAAGTGGGTGACTAGCAGGTAGTGCTGTTCCGGCCTGGCTTGGCCACAAAGCCCCGGCTTTGGCTTGGCCTGAGGTAGCCTTGGCTTTCCTAATCCTCAGGCCAAGCCAAAGCCGTGGTTGCCTGGCCCTGGCTTGGCCTGGCTCAGGCCACAGCTTTTGCCTATTTTTATTTTTATTTTTATTTTTATTTTTATTTTTATTTTTATTTTTATTTTTATTTTTATTTTTATTTTTATTTTTATTTTTATTTTTATTTTTATTTTTATTTTTATTTTTATTTTTATTTCTACTAATTACCTGCTAACATAAGGAGAATAAGGTTTCAAGCTATACTATAGTGATGGTCATGAGAAAAGGCATCAGTGCATGCTTTACCGCTCAGCTGGATGCCGTTGCCTGTCCATTAATAGATATTACTAATAATTTACTATATATCATTGATATATCATCAACTTTCACATTTAAATACAATGTTCATCTGTTTATATGCTACTACTAACTATATAACACATTATACAGCTGGAAAAATAAATAAAAAGCCTAAAAAAGCCTACTGAAAAGCCGTGGCCTGATGGCTTGGCTTTGGCTTTTCAAATCCCAGGCCAGGCCAAAAGCCATCACAGGCTGTTACTTTGGCCTGGCTGGGCCTGGCTCACAGCCTGAAGCCGGGCCAAGCACAGCACTACTAGCAGGTGAATACAGCATATTCTAATATTAATATAATTGCCAAATTGTGGAGGTCTGGAACTAGCCAAATTTGACTGAGCAAGAGAGAGATCCAGTTGTATTCATTTATAGCTTTCAATTAAGCCCAAAATCTCCATCACAAATACAATACTTATCTTACAATATCTACCTAGAAAGTCACAAGCAGTCACACATTGTCACACATCATACTGATGGATGTTTACCTAAGCTCCAAACTTATAATAATTAGGTTTTATTTTTTCATAGCTTTCAAATAAGCTCAAAATCTCTATTGTGGGTGCAATACTTGTCTTGCAATATGGAATTGTGTTCAACTACCTAGAAAGTCATGACCAGTCACACATGTGGTGAAAATGGTGTTGAAGTATTTCACAGCTAGAACTAGAAAAGAATGTATATTAGGGCTGTGCACCACCACCATAATTATGGTCTACAGTGACCATATTTGGCAGCCGTAACCATACCATGAGGCCTCTAAGAGGTTTGTGTTACGGTACAGCTACAGTACAGTTTCTTGACATTACAGCCATAAATATACAGCTGTTGTTGGCCATACCACCATCAACCACAGGAAAGGCTTAACATGTACTTTATGGTGACCTTAAAAGGTAGATTAGATTGTTTTTTTGAGCTACGAAATACTTTCCTAAATAATTTGTAAATTACAAGTCCTATTTATAGGACTCATTCTTTTATGGAGCAGTCTCCACCAGGATTTTGTTGACGCTTAATGCGCCGGCAAACGCCGTGTTCTATTTTAGTAGTGCCGCGGTCATAGGCATTTCTTCCCCTTCCTTCCCTCATCTTCCTCGTAACTTCAACAACCATTGACGCTACCACCACCGGTCCACCGCTGCCTGACCTGGTCAAAAAAGTTACAATTTATCAAGAATATGATAGGAACCCTTAGTGTGGGTCCTCATTTTCGTCAAAATGAGCTTATTGTTTACCCACGGTGCTCACTCTCATGCTACCGTTGTTACATTCCGCAATCTCATTGAACCGAGCATGGCGAGGGACTCGTAAATGCCATGCAACGCAATGGCACTCAGGCTATGTTATTGTGTAAGGTTTTTCATTTCTAATTTTTTTTGCAAGCAATTATTCTGCCAAGTAAATTTATTATCAAACTTAAGCCTGTCTGGAAGTGAAATATGGTACAAAACTACATAGGTGAGCAGTTCTATTACTTCAACAACAGTTCTACTACTTATTAAATTACCTATGCAAGAAATTTCCCTTTATATCCAAGTTGGCCATATATGAGCTGTACTACTGTACCATCAAGAGGTTCACAAACCTCTCTACAGTATGGCTTCGGCACTACCATAACCATAATGTAGCCATAACCTTACAGCCGCTGCCGAATTGGTGTGGTGCACACCCCTAATGTATATTGTCTCAACTTCAATTTGAAGTTGAGGTTGGTATTAGTGATGGGCAGGGGTTTGGGAAACCCCTGGGGTACAAGGGTAAGGGTAAGGAGGGTCAGGGTCAGGGTACAGATTTTTTGACCCTTGAAAAACCCTTACCCTTCTGGAGGGGTCAGGGTATTTTTGGGAATTTTTATTTCTCTGATATCAAAGTGATCTAACTGTTGTGTATCTATAAAATTGACTTTAAATCAGAGAAAAAGCAATCTAAGAGGTACGCTCACTGCTTAAATCACAACTTTAATCAGTATTGAACATTTTAATTTATTGATTATCAGAGTGATCTAACTGTTGTGTATCTATAAAATTGACTTTAAATCAGAGAAAAAGCAATCTAAAGAGGCCTCACTGCTTTCACAACAATCAGTAGCTTAAAATACTAGTCAAACCCTCTCTATTTCATTTAAAATCTATTGCTAAACACCTTTAACACCCTGAACATGTTTTAAATAATAGCTACTTTGAAGGCTCCTTTGGATTACAAAGCTTGAGGAAGGATTTGGACCAAACCCTTGCACTAAACCCTGCTGGGGTTTCTTACCCTCCAACCCCTCAGAAACCCTTACCCTTACCCTCCAAAACCCTTACCCTCAGCCAAGGGTAAGGGTTTTTGGAGGGTAAGGGTAAGGGTCAGCCTAATTCCACCCCGGGGTTACCCTTGACCATCACTAGTTGGTATAAAACAAATACCTAGAAAAGAATGTATATTCAAATGATATTAGTGAATATTTTTTGTATGGTAATTAATATTCTACTCACTGTCTCAACTTCAATTCAAAGTTGAGACTGCTAAATAAAAACATGAAGCAAATAACTGAGTACGATTATGATAAAGATAAAGAAAAGCTTAACGAATGAACAAGATCTACTTGCCATATCTCAACAAATGGGTGGCTCATTAGAGACTAGGCCCAAACCACTAGGAATGCTGGTTAGGACTAGAGAAAATTTGTCATAATAGATCTAGGAATTCTATGGATACCATCATTTTACAGCTTTTCCACCTGAGCTATTAGTAGCATGCTATTTTGCTGATGTGGTCTCATACAATTTCGTTTGTTGACGCCTCCACTACAAGTCTACAAGCTCTGCTACAGCAATTTCGAGAGAATTATTTGAAAATTGTGATATCAGTTGCCGATTGCTGTGAGCAACACTGTCAAATACGTACGATCTGGAACTTCAGGAGCCGGAGAAAAGAAAAGTATCATCAGTGTATTATGTAAAGTGCATTGCGACACGCACGGTGAGGGCTGCTACTGACCCATCTGCAAGCCCTATCTCGTCTAAACCGTATATGGACCGAATTTCAGGGTCCTTTTTTTCGAGACCTAATATTCAAGGGTGTCCCAAGCTTGCCTAAGCTTGCGTGAAGCTGTTTCTCAAACTTCACCACCAATAATTGATGGCATCTGCATTAAGCAAAAAAATTTATTCGTTCAGCCCCCGGCGCCCCATCTCAACATAATCAATCAAGTAGAAAATGCAAGCAAGCATGGCGCAAAAATGTCGAGAGAGGCGATGTTGAGCAAGGTTTAAGACAGGGGGGAAGAGTTACTGGGTCTACTTATCTCTAGTCCGCAAGTCGATGCCCAGATATTCTGCTGCCCAATTGACTCCAACCAAAATACTTGCGCAACGGCCTCGGTGCCTGCTGTTTTTTCACGAACAACCAGTACTACGATTACGGGCAAGCGAAAGTCGGTAATAACCCGAGAAGAATAAGACAAGTTGATGCGTATCGCCAGACGACCCCGTAAAGGTCCTTTCAACAGTATCATGGATCCATCAGAATACGCTGCTGGTAGTGGGACTGTGGCTTTGAGTGCAGCTGTTATGAAGAGTGGAACATATGATCCCTGGGTCCCTCAACTTGTTGAAGAAGTCAAGGATGGTTTGGAGTCGGTGCAGTAAAAGAAATTCAAGGTGTGTATTTTTTCCCCCTTAGTTCGAATATCGTGGGCCTGATTGCTCGACTTGTTTCTGTCTTTTCCAGCCACCTGTTTTAACTAAATAACGAGACCTGATGTCCCGGAGATTGTCGAACATCAAGGTACCTCATCCCCCTGTCGATGCCCATCAAGAACTCTTATCGGGAGCGACTGCGAATGAGGAGAAACGTCTTATAGATGCTGAGAGACTGGCGGCGGTGAAAGCAAAAATGGATAATACCATACAAGAATCTGACGGGCTAGATAGCTCAGCTGCAGGGATGACGGTAACGAGTCAAGTTGACGACGAAGACTCAGGTGGAGGCGGAAAGGGATGGCCAAAGGCCTTCTTTGCCAACAAAACTTCCAGAACGAAAAACCAAAGCCCAAAAAAATAAAGCAACTCGAGTCCTAGCTGAAGCTACCCAATATGATGGAACTTGCAGAGTTGGATGTGAAATGGGCAGATGAGACCATAGCGAAAAATCAAGCTGATCGTATCAAGTTGGAGGTAGA
>MU130376.1:0-31031 GCA_015039465.1 Phlegmacium glaucopus
TATCTCATGGTACAGTATTCCAACACAAAACACAGAACCCTCATCTTACCACCTACCTGCCCCACTCATGTATACCCATCTAACCATATTCCCATCTCTATCCACCTCTCTGTCTTCATTTATATTCCCACTCACATTGTTGTCTTTACCATCCTCCCATTCACTCAATTCATGTTCCAATGTTCTTTTTTATTCTCAATTTATCTCCACTCACCTATCCATCACATGAACACACACAGAACATCTTCCCTAAGATCCCTTAAGCTTTGTTTGTTCTTCCTATTTTATTTCCACTTACACCCTACCTTTTCAGAAATAATCAAATATTTAATTCATCATACCTAACTTAATTCAATTTATCTCAAATTTTCAAATTCATAATTCTCATGGTACAGCCTCATCTTACCACCACCTTACTCATCTAACCATATTCCCTCCCACCCCCACCCACCTCTCTATCTCCATCTATCTTCCCACTCACACTGTTATTGTAACCATCCTCCCATTCACTCAAATTAAAACACAGAAACAGACAGAATCTCAAAATAACTCTATTCTTCTCTTTATTTCTACTTCCACCCTACCTTTTCAGAAATAATTAGTTCTTACTTTTTACTCAATTTGATCATACTCTGTATCCATCATTGAATGTATCTATTATACATTGAACTTTCACCTCACTTATATTTTTTCTCAATGTGGATTAATAGCAGCTCCACACATCCTAATTTAATCCAGAGCACCCAACTTAATTTAATTTATCACAATTTTTCATTTTCAAAATTCTCATGGTAGAGTATTCCAATACAAAACACAGAACCTTCATCTGCCCCACTCATGATGTGACTCATCTATACCCATTTCCATCTCCATCCACCTCTCTGTCTTCATTTACATTCCCACCAACCATTGTTATCTTTATCATCCTCCCATTCACTCAAAATCTTAAAATAACTCTATTCATGTTCCAATCTTGTTTTTTATTTTTATATTCCCACTCACATTGATTTCATATTCCTGTATCTTCTCATCCCACATTCCAATTGTTTCATCTTTGAATTAACTGTGTAAATAAATGCCTCCAGCAGAAACACCTCAAACAACTACCAAACAAAAATAAAATACACCCTAAAAAGGAGGTTATTGTTGAGTGATTGAAAAAAAGAATTACAGCTTCATTACAGCAGATCCCAAAAGACAGGTTATAGCTGTTGAAAAATGCGAAATTAACACACAGATACAGACAATATATATCCCATAGTAAGCAGATTGGCAGATAGGATCTCAAAAAACACATAAAATGAGCAGGTTAAAGGGAAGTTACTGCGGTGTCACGATATGTCACTATTTGTGACATTTGTGACACTGGGCTAACAGTATAATGGGACGACGGTGTGGGAGCAGCTGACCAATTATAAAAAGATTACAAATGCTTATAAATGCTGATATAATAAATCCGACATCAATGATACCTCCGACGCCGTTGTCGCATATGCTATAGGAAAAATGTGATGCTAACAAACCCATCATCCCACCCCCCCATCATCCCAGGCAGATGTTGCATTCATTATAGACAAGCCATGAACCCGTGCCTTCGGCACGGCGCCACTCCGCTTTGCCGGCCTACAGCACGGATTCAGGGCTTGCTGGGGGCTCCGCCCCCTGGACCCCTGGCTGCATCACAACAGTGGACTCAGTTCAGTGAAAAATCCTAATGGTAGACCCAGTTGAAAATCCTAATAGTAACTCAGTTTTAAATGCTAATGGTAGACCCAGTTGAAAATCCTAATAGTAGACCCAGTTTTAAATCCTAATGGTAGAAGAAGTCTGATATCCTAATAGTAACTCAGTGAAAATCCTAATGGTAGACCCAGTTGAAAATCCTAATCGTAGAAGAAGTCCAATATCCCAACAGTAGACAAAGTCTGATATCCCAATAGTAGACTCCACCTGATATCCCAAGAGTCAATGAATCTGAGCAGAGGAGAGTATTTATATATCTGCCCATCCACCTAACACTCAGTCAACAAATCACAGCCTGAGGACAACACAAAATTGTCCATTTCACAACAAACACATTCTCTTTTATTTTCTACTCTCTCATAAATTCTACCCTATCATTGTAATATTAAAACATCTAAATAACTCAAATCAATTTATTTATCTCTTTTTCACTTAATTTACACTTAAAATACTTCAATTTTCTGAACTTAAACACATCCAGAACCATCATAAATTATAAGAACTTTCTCTTTTCTCTTCCCAATTTATTTCTGCTTGAATAATAATTAGTTCAAACTTTTACTCAAATACACCCCAATAATAGTAGACCCATATGAGCATCTGAGACTATGAACATCCACTCATCTACCCATCACACTTCTGAAGAAGAGAGAGTCATCAACATGAGCATCTTGACCCATCATAAATTTATTCTTGTGATATCATATTGAGGTGTGTTGGAGACAGGTGAACACTTGTGAGATACCCTGACACAACCCCTATCATACATTGCCATATAGACAAAGGGATTGCTGTTGTTGTGTACATCCTCAGTTACCAATCATAAATTCTTCTCTACCATTGAACATCCTGTCACTCAATTAATTAACATCCTACACAATAATCATGTAACTGATATTTTTCATTTTCTACCAATTCCCCTCATCTGAATGGTCTATATCCAAATCATGAACTCACACAGAACATCTTCCATAAGATCTCTTGAGCATTGTTTTCTCTTCCTATTTTATTTCTACTTCCACCCTACCTTTTCAGAAATAATTACTTCTTACTTTTTACTCAAATACACTCTGGTCATACCCTGTATGCATATTGAATGTATCTATTATACATTGAACTTGAACCTCATTTATATTTTCTCAATTTCAAAATTGTAGCTGGATTAATAGTAGTTCCACACATCCTAAATCATATCAAATCTTTAATAATCCATCACATCCAATTTAATTTAATTTAATTCAATTTTTCATTTTCAAAATTCTCATGGTACAGTATTCCAACACAAAACACAGAACCCTCATCTTACCATCTACCTGCCCCACTCATCTATACCCACTAACCATATTCCCATCTCCATCCATCTCTCTGTCTTGATTTATCTTCCCACTCACATTGTTATTGTAACCATCCTTCCCAATCACTCCAATTAAAACAAATAACTCTATTCATCTTCCAATCTTGTTTTTTATTCTCAATTTATCTGACATTCCCACTCACCTATCTGTCACATTACATGTGTATATTATTTTTATTTTAACCTCATCTTCTCATCCCATGTTCCTATTTCTTTATCTTTAAATCCATCACACCTAACTTAATTCAATTTATCTCAAATTTTCATTTTCATCTTACACCACCCCACTCATCTATACCTATCTAACCATATTCCCTCCCATCTATCTCATCTCACCTCCTGTCTTGATTTATCTTCCCACTTGCAACCATTCACTCAAATTAAAACACAGAAACAGACAGAATCTAAAAATAACTCTATTCATCTTCCAATCTTATGTTCCCACTGCATATCATGTATTCCTATATCTTCTACATCCCATCATTCCAATCAACTGTGTAGATAATAAATAGCTACAGCAGCTTACTAAGGAATACCCCACACAAATACCAAACAAAATTTTAAATTCTAAAAATACACCCTAAAAGGAGGATTGAAACAAAGAATCACAACAGATCCAAAAAGACAGGTTATAGCTGTTCAAAATTAACACACAGAAAAAGACAATAATAAATCAGTCAAACCTCAAAAAAGCGAAATTAGCACCCTAAGAACTACACAAAAGAACCCAAAAAAGCGAAATTTGAATGTGATGTCACGATATGTCACGATTCGTGACACTGGGCTAACAGTATAATGGGACGACGGTGTGGGAGCAGCTGACCAATTCCTGACTAAAATTATGACTAATTGCTTACACACCCATCATCCTCAGTAAAAACGAGAAGTCATGTAAGTCATGTAATAGTCACATGAAAGATGGGCAAAAGTCAAGCAAAAGTCATGTACCTGACTAAATGACAAAATTTTTGATGCTTACATGACTACCAAAATTGGTGTTCACTGTTCATCAAGATCAATCAAAAGTTGGTGTGAAACCATTAGTCATTGATGCATCAATCATTGCTATAATATGTAAAGGTACTAACAATAAGTAATAGTAACTACAACTTAGCTCAATGGCAAGGTCATGCCAATGCTGACTAAACTGGTTTTAATTTGAGACCAGAATCTGACTGTCTTGAGACCCAAAATTCCAATTAGAGCCATTTTAAAAACATATGACTAGTCGACCTTGTGTTCATCAATTTCATAGTCATGTGGTAGTCAAAAATTTTGCAATTTAGTCTAGTATTGGTCTAGTAAAGTCTTGGTAAAGTCACAAACTATGACTTTACATGACTTTACATGACTTTACCGTGACTTTACCGTGACTTTACCGTGACTTTACCTGACTTCTTGTTTTTACTGAGCATCATCCCACCCCCCCATCATCCCAGGCGGATGTCGCATTCTTTATAGATTATAGATAGACAAGCCATGAACCTGTGCCTTCGGCACGGCGCCACTCCGCTTTGCCAGCCTACAGCACGGATTCAGGGCTTGTTCTTTATAGATAGATCGTTACCAAGGAATGATGAATGTGAGAGAATGGATGAGTCAGCGAAGTCGACCTTGATCTCGACGGTTGTTGACAGTTGTGTGTGTGGTGATTTTTTTACAATCTTTCGCCAAACACTGGTGTTTCAACCTCTCGCAAGTTGTCATGGGCGCGAAAAGTAAGGCTAGGGCTCATGCCTTGGTTAATGGTCGTCACGTTCCATCTTACGCAGTCATAGGACGATAATCGTTCGTCTAATCTCAACAGCTCAAACTGGGTTCTTTTACACCACACAACGTGTACGACAAGGTCCTAAGCTTTCCGCTGTTAAATATGACCCAAAAGGTGCTCCATTTACCTTGACTTTTTTTCGGACATATTTTTGACTGTCGTACTAGTGAAACAACGGGTCCTATTCGTTGAGAGTAAGAAAACGAAAGGACCGCTCCTTGTTCTATTACCACGACCTTCGCTATATTCCCACGCTCGTAAAGAGGGGGAAAATCGAAGGAAAGGCTTAGAGCACCGTAGTAGTTATCTTATTTCTTACAGAAACTCGCTAGCAATTCGTCTCAGGGCAATGACGAAAGACCCGACTGAAAAGGCAGGGAAGAAAACAACCCCAGGGACGCGCCGTGGAGCTCCAAGCGCCCCACCCCGAACCAGGCTCAATGCAGGGACCTCTAGCAGCATACGAACGCCATCGCCGGTGGACCCAAGTTACACGCACCCAGACCTGATTAACACCGCAAGGGAGGGGCGTAGTTTCCTGGAATCCCGGCTCCTGCTGGTACCGGAAGGAGCCCCTGCTACTACATCTACCCTCTCGGCAGCACTCTTCCAGATCGCAGCCACAAAAATACCCAGGGAAGCAGCACAAGCGATACGCTCCGTGGCCTGGTTGTTGGACGAGATGGAGGAAGACGCTGTGGCAGCTACGGCTCGAGACGCGGTGAACACCCAGTTAAGCTACATGAACGATGAGCTGAGGACTTTGACAGAACACTTTCGAACTACACTCAGTGAAGAGGTGGAAAAGCAAGCTGCAGCCATGGCCGCCTCGTCTAAAGTACTCGAGGACAAAATCAATCTCCCAACCCCCTACAGAGACGCAGTTATCGGACAAGGTAAAGCGCCAGAAGGGGCGGACCCAAGAGTCATAGCGAGAGCAGGTATCAGGGCACGACAGTTCATCATAGATTTCCCGGTGGATTCTGCAATGCAACGCTGCAGTCAAGCAGAAATGCTGAAACGTTTCAACGAAGCAATGGTCAACGCGACAGGAGAAGGAGAAGCAGAGAAGCGTAGGATTAGGACGGTGGAGAAGCTCGCGAATAAAGGCTTCTTAGGAGAATTCCTACACGACGAAGGAGCTAAGTGGTTTTCACAGCAAAAACATACTGACGCGTTTATTACAGCATTGGGAGACGAAGCAGCAGGAGCTCAGCTAAAGAAACGAAATCACCCAGTCATTGCCTACTACGTCCCACTCAACCTCAATACAGACTCCCAGGAGCATTTAAAGGAGGTAATGGAAGTCAACAACATCCAGATGGGCGACCTCACAAGTATGCGATGGGTCAAGCCGCCAGCAAGGAGGGCACCCACTCAAACCTGTGGCCACCTCATACTCCTCTTCTCAGACCCGGATGCGGCAAATTGGGCGAAGACAACAGGCCTAGTAATATGCAACAAACGGGTCTCGGTGTCGAAGTACAAGAAAGAACCGATAAGATGCCTTAAATGTCAGGGATGGAACCACATCGCGGCAGAATGCGTCTCCAAGGAGGATATCTGTGGGACCTGTGGAATGCAAGGACATCGAACCAGCTCATGCACCAACAGCAACGTCACCCACTGCAGATCCTGCGATGCGGACGACCACACCAGCTGGGCAAGGGACTGTCCGACCTTCATCAGGAAATGCCGGGAGTACGACACGAAACACCCAGAGAACGACCTACCGTACTACCCCTCAACAGAAGCCTGGACATGGGCGACAGGGCCTCCCCCGCAAGACTTAGCCAACAGGTACAGGCCGGAAGCTCCACCGATCCAACAGTCAGCACCCTCACAGAGGCTCAGGCAAGGCCAACTTCACTTCAAGCCCCGGACGCCGAGCAATTCGGAACCCTACCAGCGCTCAAGGGACAACAACAGGGACAAAAGCTTGCCTGGAGAGATCTCTCAAGAAAGGCCACCCTTCCCGTACCCGGAGCTGAGTACTTTAGATGACTGGGACCTAGGGTTACCCCCCGTTAGCGCTGACTCCTCTCGTCCTACCCAATGAATAGAAATCTCGAACCAACGCCAAACAGATTACGGATACTTCAACTTAATATTAACAAATCTCAAAAAGCCCACTTGGACCTCATAAACGGGGCCCTAGGTAAAGAATGGGACATAATACTAATACAGGAACCCTACATTACTTTCCTTGGTCATATACGCACGCCTAATGGATTCGCGAGTATCTTCCCTCAGGATCGCTTGGCTAGGCCAGAAGACACTGTCCGGTCAGTCATCTGGGTTAATAGCGGGCTTTCCTCGAACACGTGGAAGGCAATAAACATCCCAGGCAATAACGACCTAACAGCCATACAAATCAAAACGGGTAACGGAACAATCTCAATTATCAATATTTACAATGATTGCACTCACTCCCATACGCTTACGCGACTGCGCCAGTTCATGCAGACAGAGCGAGCAAATATTGGAGGAGGAGTCAATAACCATGTACTATGGTGCGGCGACTTCAACAGACATTACCCCCTATGGGATGACGAAGCGGATGAGCGACTATTCACCCCCCAGGCATTGAGGGAGGCTGCGGTCTTGATCGGTATGGTAGCAGACGAGGGTTTTGAAATGGCTCTGCCGAAAGGCACCCCAACCCTCAAACACATGGCTACTAACCTATACTCACGTCCAGACAATGTGTGGTGTAGCCCGGAGCTAGCCCCATCAATCGTACGATGTGAAGTGGACAGCTATTTACAACCACCCTGCACGGACCACTTCCCGATCATTACCATCATCGACATCCCTCAAGAAAGGATTGAGCCCAAACTCTCCTACAACTATCGGATGACGGACTGGGAAGCCTATCGGGAGGGCCTTCTGGCTAATCTCGGGGCGATACCACTACCAGCTTTAATCGAAACTAATGAAGATCTTCAGCAGGCGGCTGCCAACCTGACAGAAGTGATTCAGAAGACTACCAAGGAACGGGTGCTGGTCAGCAAGCCCTGCCCTCACTCGAAAAGGTGGTGGAATAGCGAGCTACAAGGAATGAAGAAGAAGCTAAACAAGCTAAGTCGAGACGCTATGAGACAGAGAGCAGTACCTCACCACCCTTGCCATGCAGAACGAAGACAGGAAGCCCAGGCGTATGGGCAAGCAATTCTGAAGGCAAAGCAGGCGCACTGGACGGACTACCTTGAGGAGGCGTCAGCTAATGATCTATGGACCATCAACCGATACCTCAAAGAACCAGTAGGGGACGGAGGCAAGTCCCACATCCCCACACTCAAGGTCAAGGAGGACGATGGTACAGTACGGGAGGTCATGACTAACGAGGAAAAAGCAGAAGTGTTTCACAAAATCTTCTTTCCTCCAAAGCCAGCAGAGTCCACGGTCCCAGCGGCCTACAACTACCCTGATCCACTACCCTCTCCAGACGCAATCTCCAAGGATCAGATCCGACACCACATCAGGGCTCTCTCTCCGTATAAAGCCAGTGGCCCGGACGAGATCCCCAACATCGTGCTCCAGAAGACGGCGGACATCATAGAAGACTACCTCGACTACATATACCGGGCCATTATCAGGCTAGGTCTTTATGTGGACGCATGGAGGGACTTCACCACGGTGGTACTACGCAAGCCAGGAAAGCCAAATTACGAGATTCCTAAAGCCCATCGCCCCATCGCCTTGCTATGTACCTTGGCAAAAGTACTAACATCCATAGTCGCAGAAGACATCTCAAACATGGTTGAAAAGGAAGGTCTGCTCCCGGAAAGCCACTTCGGAGGCAGGCCTGGCCGGATGACTACGGACGCTGTCCATACCCTGGTCAACAAGGTCAAGACAGCATGGCGATGGGGCAAAGTAGTCTCCGTACTCTTTCTCGATGTGGAGGGAGCCTTTCCGAACGCGGTAACTGATAGGCTTCTTCACAACCTCCGGAAAAGGAGGATACCCAAGGTCTATGTTCGCTTCATCGAATCACTGCTGACAGGTAGGCGGACTCGAATGAAGTTCGACGATTTTATTTCAGAATTTATCCACATTTCAAATGGGATCGGACAGGGTGACCCCCTGTCGATGTTACTCTACATTATTTATAACGCTGATCTTTTAGACATAGCAGAAGCTCCAGAGGAGGAGTCGTTAGGCTTCGTCGATGATGCGCTAGCCATGGCAGAGGGTGATAGTCTGGAGGAAACGGTGGAAACACTGACCAACTTCATGACTAGAAACGAAGGAGGTTTTGCATGGTCAGATGCGCATAACTCCCGTTTCGCTCTGGATAAACTGGCAGTCACTCACTTCACGAGGAAGAGAGTACCAGACCCAGGGCGACCCGGCCACACGACCAGTCCAGCAGCACCCGATCTGAAGCTCAAGGGAGAAGTGGTAAGGGTGGAGTCAGCGTACAAGTACCTGGGTATCCATGTCGACAGCGAACTAAACTGGAAGACCCAAGTCCACGAGGCAATCTCCAAGGCTACCAAATGGATTCTGCTCTACAAACGGCTAACAAAACCGTTCTCAGGTCTCTCTGCCAAATTCATGAGGCGGCTATACATCACAGTCGCAGTCCCTAAAATGACGTATGGCCTGGATGTGTGGTACACGCCGCCTCACAAAGCACCAGGAAGGAAAAGAAACACCGGCTCTGTCAAAGCCCTCAAAGAGTTTGGTAAGTTGCAACGGATGGCAACCCTGGCCACCACAGGTGCCCTCCGTACGACTCCCACCGACCTTTTGGACGCGCACGCAGGTCTTCTCCCCATTGATCTATTACTTAAAAAGATTTGTCATCGAGCGCTGACACGTATTTGCTCTCTCTCCTCCATCAACCCAGTAGCCCTACAGGCAGTAAAGTATCACGAACGCCCGGTTAAAAGGCACATTACTAACATCCAGCACCTCCTTAAACTGTTCGGAATCAACCCTTCGACACTGGAAGACATCCCAGCGGCGACCAAACCACCCAGCTACAGGCTTCCGATTGACATCACTATTGCCAGCAGCAAAGAAGAATCAATCGAAGAAGAGTCCAAGGATGAAGCCAATATAAGGATATATACGGATGGATCCAGCCAAAACGGTTTCGTAGGTGCAGCAGCGGTCATGTACTACCCAAGAAACGGCATCATCTACGAACCCTCCAGGATCCTCCGCTATCACTTAGGGACTGACGAGGAATACTCGGTCTGGGACGCAGAAGCAGTGGGAGGTCTTATGGCACTATGGTTGCTACGAGGGTCCAACAGAATAAGTCGACTCCCTATCTCTATTTACTCTGATAGCCAGGCTTTCATCAAGTCTATAGGGGCTCAGTGGGCGATTTCGGGTTACCACTTAGTCGAACACTTTACCAGACAAGCTGAATCCCTTATCGAGCAAGCAGAGCCAACGAGACAGCCAGCAAAGATAACACTGAGATGGATAGCAGCGCACGAGGACGTAAAAGGCAATGAGAGAGCAGATGAGGAGGCGAAGAGAGCGGCAGCAGGTTCTACAGCACCGACAGAGCATCTACCTCACCCATTACGGTTGCCGCTTCCATTTAGCGCAGGTATTATGAAGACCCAGTATATGTATCAACTGAAGAGCGAATGGAGGGGAAAATGGGACCTTTCACCAAGGAAGGACCGCTTCCGTAACATCGACCCGAACTTCCCCTTCAACAAGTTCCGAAAAATACAGGAGGCACTTACGCGCACGCAAAACAGCCTGATCATCCAGCTACGGACCAACCACATCCCTTTGAACGCCTATCTGCACAGAATAGGCAAAGCCGAGTCCAAGAAGTGCGATTCCTGCTGGAGAGTACGGCACGAGGTGGTCACAGAAACAGTGGTCCACTTTCTCTTCGAATGTCCCTCCTTTGACTACGAAAGACACGACTTGGATCGGAAACTGGGAGCTCAGTCAAGGAACCTAAGGGCTATCCTCGCGAATAAGGATCATGTAAAAGAACTCATACGATATATAGGGCGTACGAGACGCCTGAAGAAACCAGGTGAAGTCCCCTTCCCCGCGACTCCCCAGTAAGTCTATTGCAAAACAGATGATACGCTTCTACAGGGACATATAAGAAGTACTCAGCAACAATATCAACAAGAATGAGAAGAACGCCAATCTTTGCTATACGCACTGCTATTACAGTCACCGCTATAATATACTACAAACTAAACCTAATCGCCCGCTTTACAACAAGCCGCCATACTAACTACCTCCCTAGCATGTTTCACTTCGTCGTACCTACTGCCAGTCAGTCGGGTACTTAAGAGACAGAGGGTCTCACTCCCACAAACAATTCAGACATCAAATTTCGAGACGAGGAACAGCTACCCACTACACGTCACACCATGGTCCTGGAAACGGCGTTTTTGTGCCGGGCTAACTCTAGGGGATAGGAACGCTTTGGGCGTACCCCGTTAGTGCACCAGGAGATGGGGGAAAGGGGAAAGGCATTCGGGGCCTGGTAGACTTAGTTCAAAAAGAGCTTGTAACGTCTGCATGGGGCCACGCCCTCTAGACTTAAATTGACATAAAAAATACAATAATGAAAATAAAAAAAAAAAAAGAAAACGAAAAAGTAGTGCTGCCACAAGGTTCAGTAGAAGAGTTCAACATTGGATTGTGGATGTGTATATTTATTCGAATTCTTGGTAAGCCATCTTGAATGTTTTCTCGCTATGAACTGATGCTGGACCTAGTTATGAATTGGGCTCCTCCATAATCACATCAGAGTTTCCAACATGTTTAGATTGAAAATGATGAACTCGTTCGTGTCAATAGCAATACAAGTGCGTTATATTTGCATTATTCTTCAGCTCCCTAATATATCCAACGATATTTGGCTAACATGCGACCCCAGTTTACTCACAGCATGATGCAAATTTTTATAACGCCTTAGTCAAGTTGAAGCCTGCATAATCCAGAATTTACGGTTTGACCATGAACTTGTATCGATTCATTACATATCACTTTGGCTACCAACTTCAAAATGCCCGACCTCGCCACTTTCTAACAATCCTCGGACTCGTTCAACTTTATACCTTCGAGTATTTTGGCAAAGGGATCGGGCTGAGCGGGATTAGACTCATATTCTGAGAGCAATTTCGCCAATTCTACCACCTCTGGATCGAAGTGGACCCTCGCAAATTCGGCAACAAGATCGATACCCGCCGTAATGCCCGCCGCGCTCCAGACCTTGCCGTCCACGATCCACCTTCCGTCTCCAACCCATTTCACCTTCTTATTCAAGATACCAGCCTCTGCGAACATCTTTAATGCAACCTTGTTTGAACAAACGTGCAATCCGTCGAGAATGCCCGCTTGAGCGATCGCCATAGAGCCGGTGCACACTGTAAGCAATGCCTTGAGTGTTGGGACACGTTCGTGTAGGAACGCAGCGCAGCCTTCAGGAAGTGGTGCGGCTGGGTCTGTGCCTGGAACCACGAGATAGTCGAGCGGGGGGCAATTTGCATAAGTGCATGAGGGAATCTGAAGGGGTCCTGAGCTCGCTCGGACTGGAGTGAGATCGGAGGAGATGTAATGCCAAACGATGATTGGGGCTTTGTCAAGAATGGCTTTGGGAATGTTGAGTTGCCCCAACATCGTTTGGGAATGGTTATTGAGGTAGTCGACGGATCCCGCAGCATCGAGCCATTGGTATACAGGGAAGAGGAGTAAGCCAATATGGAGGGTGGATGACATACTGTGTTTAGACTTGGGGGATGTGGCTACACGACGTTGAGGTCAGTTGCTATACTGCTCGTAGCTTATATCTCTTCTCTTATATATGTTTAAGGAGACGATGAAGTTGGTAAGCCCTGACTTCTTGCGTACTTCGCGCAGCGAGTGAATCGGACATTGGTCGGCTTTCTCAGCCTTTAGCCAACCTGACTGATAACGATATGATTGATATCACTACCTATCTAAATTTATTGGATGATTCAATTATCTTTCGCAAGTTTTTCAAAGACATGTTAAGGTGAGATACATACAACAAAGACTAGAATCGATTTTTGACGTGTGATATTGCTGCGGATAATTAACGCAGCCGCAGTACATCTCTAGGGTCAAAGTTATCCTGGCTGAATCACGCAGCAGCTCCACCCCAAAAAACCTCTGGATATGAAAACTAGGCATTGATTAATTTCAAGGGTCGTGTAACATGTGAGGCACAACAAATGCTGCATCGATTCCCGACGTGATATTGCTGCGGGTATACATTATCACAGCCGGAGCAGATATCTTTTTGTGGAGGGTCAAAGCCATCCCTGGCTCAATCACGCAGTTCCCAGAAGCCTCTGGATATGAAAGCTTTGAATTGATTTCAAGCTTCAATATTGCCACAGTGAGTACGTCATTTTAACTGTTCATGATCGAGCAATGATTGGAATCAATAATCTGTATAGTTAAGTGCCCAACTTTCAGCTGGCGGTGTTCCTCCGTTCGATAGAGTATTCAAATTTCAAAAGCTTGCTTGATCTTCATGGATTATTGTGGATTACAAGGGTCATGGTTCGCCCCCAATTTTTATTATCATTCTGCAACCCATCGAACAGACGAACATTCAAATTGGCGGTGGGCATAGATTCAACTCCATTCACTCGCCGACCAAAAAATGTTGTTCCGTTGATCATGCGGACAAGCGATAACATTTACATGTTCTATAAATACAGAACAGAACCTATAAAGGAAATTTATAACGACTGATCGAGGCGGCATTTACAAGGGACTTTGTTATCCCATCATTGGTGCTTCGTCGTAAGTTAAGTGCCAGGGGTTTCAAACTCAATATTCAGCCGCTCATAGGAAACCAAGAATTAAATTAAGGGATGTATACAAACTAAAAGTCATATTACTCTACGCATAAAAGGGTCTGTCGACTCGGATTGAACGACCATCATGCAGTTGACGACCGATTAACCTCAACAATATCTTGAGCATCACAGGCCTGGGCATCCAACTGTTCAACCTCCTGATTGGAATTCCCCGAGGTGTCATCATTATGGGCAAAGTGCAAACTTTCAATCGTTTGCGATAATGGGGTAATATCACTGTACGACATTCCCAAAGCTTCTCGTACAAGAATGATTGTTGGTATTATTCCCTGAGAATATCAACTCATTCAGTACAATAATCAAATGACGATGAGCCTGAGTGAGACCAAGCACCTACATTCAAAGGGACCTGTGTCAATATGGTCGCAAAGAAACTATACGCCAGAAATTTCTCATAATTAACATCTCGTCCGGGGTAAAAGATGACAGAGCATAGCTGTGTGGCAAATATCACACAGCCAGACTCGATCAAGATGAAGAGTGTAAAGCCGATAGGGCGAAATTTGTTCTCCCTCCCGCTGTGAGCCATGACAGCCCGGACTTCTAGGTACACCATGACAATCTTCAGGATGATCAAGCCCATGACGAGACCATCGATAGCCAAGTACAGGCGCTGATTTACGTTAATTAAATCAGGAACCATTGGAATACACCTCTTGTCTCTTATCTGCGACAATGTGATACCTATGTAAAGGTTCAGTCCATTCATTGCAGATTATACTCACAAAATATTTGACCAACCAAGTGCCGCAAATGCCAAAAGCAATGGAACAATTGTAACAGACGTCCTGCGTCCCCACACAATCCAACATTGGTAGATCTAGAGTGGAACATCAGCAAACTCGGGGATTTCCCATAGTGTGTCATAGTCATGTCACACTAAATTATAGTATCCTATAGTCACGTCACCATAACTATAGTGAATTATAGTTTCATAGCATCCATGTGACACACACCAGCACTGTCTAGCATAGTCTAGCCTCGTCACTATGTCACATTAGAATACATTGTTTTTCATTAAGTTAAATAAACCAACCCTAAATCAATTGTCTGTGCGCAAAAACTAAAACTACTAAATATGTAAGTTCAACATTTGTTCCCATTGTTCCATACCGCCACCACCACCACCTGACGACTACAATACTTACAACAACAAATGAATGGTTTTTTTTTTACTTTCTATTATCAATCTATTATACTATATTAATTTATTTCGCCCCAGGAACAATGGTTGGGGCTTGTTTGGCCCCACCTCACCATGTTTTGCACCAATAACGACGCACAACAATGATACATGAACGACGCATGACGACGAACACATGACAACAGCGCACAAACAATCCACAATGACAATGCACAAACACCAACGATAACAAATGAGTCGGAATGACAATGAATGTGCAACGATGACATTTGACGACAACAACAACATGCGACAACAATGGCCTGTGACAACAACAACCTGCAACGATGACCTGCAACAACAACGATCTGCAATGACGACGACCTGCAACAAGTGACAATGACCTGTGACAAGTGACAATGACAAGTGACAAGTGACAATGATGTGCGATGATGATGATGTGGTGCAATGACGGTGATCCGTTACAGTAGTATATATAAGTAGTGTATATACAATGTTTAGACTAGTACTTAGACTAGTAGTAGTACTTAGTTGAATATAATTTTTTTAACAATTTCCTCCAGTTGTGACGCTATTAGAATATTATGAGTATAGATAATAGGCCTCTCTAACTAATTATGGATAGTAATAATGTAGCCATATATAGCACCTTATAGCCCTATATAGCACCTTATAACACTCTATAGTGCTGTCTAGTGTCAGGCTATTTCCAGATAGCGTTACCGTGACACTGTACAGCACTATAAACAAAAGAACCTTTTCTATGGTTCTATGGTGCTGTCCAGTGCTGTCCGGTGCCAGTAAGCCGGCCCCGAGTTTACTGATGAAGGAAGAAGGCATTATCAGCCGATTTATGTGCCCACTGGCAGATCTGTGGTTGCTTACCAAAATACTCTGTGAAAGGAAATAGTAAATGCTGGATGTTGTAGTCTGTAAACTGTACTGCCAGCAAAACTGCTGCTCTGTCTGGAGCACTAATAAGGAACCAATGGCGCTACATATAGATTATAGGCTTATATTATTAAATTACTGCCAGGACTGAACAGGCTCACCTAATCCTTATATCCAAAACTAAATTACCAGCAGATAGACCATAGAGCATGCAAAGCGGGTAGATAAGAAAATTTCTCTTTGCGTCGGATGCTTTCAGAGTATTCATCGCATGGAGGTATAGGTAAAGAACAAAGCAGCCAGTATAAATTCCTGAATATGATATTGTGTTTAGTGAGATCATTTGTCGCGAGATGTAATATATTATTACCAAACAAGAATCCTGCCACAATGAGAGGACCACAGATCCTTACCCACTCCGACATACTGAAGTCCATCATGTGGTGGTAGGATTGCAAGTGAGCCTTTTAAGAACTTTTATTTGTAGCTTTCCACTTGGCTTTATAAAGGCTTTATAGACTGCGACCGGAATACACAGATAAATCCATGATCGTATCTTGTTGATACTCATCGCCAAAAATAAAAATCAGTCCATTTCAGAGATAGTAGTTCTTACATAAGTGTTACATTCCGTCTTACGTTACTCCGGTCCAGCTCCGTCGGAGCTGTTTCCGGTAGTCCATACTCCAAACAGTGCCCTCCCTTATTCCCCGAACTACTCTTCCTATGTTCAACTCTGAGACTTCTCCATGTCATTCCGGTTCCTCCGTCTATACTCCAAACCCGTTATCACTTCTCCGCCACTACCACTATTCTCTGTCATCATCCTTCCCACCATAAGTCAGCACACCAGCCATGGATTATTCACCTAAGAATGCAGGACCTTTCCGGGAGCAGAACGCAGCACTTATATTTATCTTTTATATTTCGGTTGCTATTCCTTTATTTATTTAAGTACTCGAAACTTGTATGTTTTCCCTCAGTTCGAATATCAACTTAGTTTCCTCCTCTTGTTCTTCCTCTAAGTCACTGAGGTCTTCCGACTTGTTACTTTCTTCTTCCGTTCCAAAATCAGGACACCTTAGGAGCTGGGCGGCACAGCACACACGCTGAGGCCAACATCCTTTCCGGGTTACTGTTCCGGAGTAACTCCGACGTGACTCTCCTTTTTGTCTTAAACTTAACAATAAGTACCCTCTTTTCTTTTTCCACTCGCAGTTGAGCACTGGCAAAAGAAAGTTAAGTTTGTGATTAATTTGTCTTGTAATTGATATCGTGATAATGTACCTTTGAGAGTCTCAAGGTTGAGAGTGTTCATATCAGAGCATGCTGAAGTTGAGGCTGGTGCCAAGATTGACGTTGGACTCAGAACATCTTTCATCATATTGTCTTATGCGTGACAGATTCGAATTCCAAGTTCTCCATATTGAGAACTCAGTCTTATACAACCTGGGGCCACAAAATTGAAGAACGGGGGTTGGCACTGGTTGGCATCTATTCGTGCGGGTTTAGCCAGTTGGCTTCTGAATAGTCTTCGGCTCTGTCTGCTATCTTTCATTCCACCAAATCTCTTGAATCTAACCGGCGTAATCTACAGAGCCCTATGAATTCAGTTAGAAAGCTTCCAATCGACCAGAGGAACACTAACAACCCTCATCCACCCACAACTGCATGTCCTAGATCAGTGTTACAAGGGATATGCGGATAAGTGAGGCTCCCCATAAGATATCCGTTTGACACTTGATCTGACAGAACTCGGATCTGCTGTGCTGAAGGCAATGGCCCACTCAAACCAATTTGGAAGATGGGCGCAATCAAGTTCTTGAAACTTAAATTTTCTATCCATCTATCCAAGATGATGCGAGTTCAAAACATCCTTGTTTCCTCCTAGTCGGAATGATGTGTCGCAAAGAGATATAATGCTTATGCAAATAATATATTTCTTCTTGGTGTGTGTTGAGGTGGCTGTTAGGCTTCCTGTCACTAATCTAACTACCAGATTTACCAATATCCGGCTTGTAAGGTCTTTAGTAATAGGCGAATGTTGACAATATATATGTATATATAGCAGATGAAAAAGATGGATAGATAAACATAGTATGGATGGATGAAGGGATGTTTGATAAATGTGTTCATAGTTGGATGGGGCGTTGTTGGTTTGGTATTTGATGGATATATGTGTGATGTATGGGTCGTAGGTGGATCAGTGGTTGGGTTGATTGTAGATTTACTCATGAGATCCAGAGGAGATCGCAAGCAGGTGGGGATTGGTAGTGGGTAGCCCGGGTTAAAGGTGATATAGGCAGTGAGCCAATAGAGGTAGTGATCCTGATGAGAGAGTGTGTGGTCTAATTCTCCAAGAGAAGCCAGAAAAGGAAGGACAGGGCAAGATCATGGGGAAGAAAAGTCCTGAGGCAAGGCTTCTGAATACCATGTTGAAACGAAAAAGGTTCTCTATGGCGAGGGGCGGAGGAAATGCTAGGCATTGAACGTTGAACATTGAATCAGCCATTTTTCAGCTGTATTCAGAATCTAGAAAGCACCATGGGTGAACTTGGCTTGATTTTAAAAGGATCCATAGGGGTATTGTGGTTGAGGAGAATCAAGAGGAGTGCGCACGTTGATGGTATTATTACCAAGTAATGATTTTGAACATGTACATTTGAGGATATTGCTTGTGATGTTGACTCCATATTGTTCTGCAGGTTGACTAGATATGGTGATTCCATTGAACTCCAATGGAGAAATGAAGAAGACAATGTACTTGGCGTAATTATCCATAATCACAGCCATCATATTTATGTCGATAACGAAAGGACGAAATAGCCACAACCTTGTAGTCAGTTTTGGATTCGAAATTGATCGCTCGTGTTGAGTGTATGGGACCAATGTACATTTAGTTTACCTTTGATGTTGAATGTACGGCATTTGTAGGTCACGTAACCTGGGGTGACGAGGAAGGCAAATGTTATCCATGCGAGGAAGGTGTACCATGCTAGGAAATTACGATTGTTGGGAAGAATATACTGAACCAACTGATGAGGGAGGTGAATACGCCACTGCAGACCGCTATCGTTGATAGGATTAGTTCGGGCCTGTTCCTTGTACGTGCCTTGCCAGACATCGAACCATGTTAGGAGGGAGACGACGAGAGCATGGATGGAGAAGAACAATAAGCTAGCACAGGTGAGAAGTGGAAATTAACGAGTAAGGGAATAAATCCCAAAAAGTGGGTAGCAAAGAGAATCCATTTGAACCTTGTTCCATCCCAGCCTCCCTTTGTCTTGAGGTTCATTGGTCTTGAAAGCTTGTAATCCACCGACTAGTTTGGGTTCATCGTCATCTTTCCCTCCTTTCCTATTCCTATTCCTATTCCTATTCCTATTCTTAAAACCTGAGGATTTAGGTGGGATGTAGCTGACTGACAGTGCCAACGAGAGGGTGGTAGTTGATCCCAAAGAAATATGTTGTCCCGTGGGAGATTCCTAGACTCGTGACCAGCCGGAGAGACGGCTTACAGCAAGGGGGCACCGGGAATCAAACCTGATTTGTTTTAGTATTGTGTTTCCCTTTTTTACCAAATTTGACTTACTTTCTTGTTTAACTTTCTTTTCTTCGGGACACTGGGTCCTGCTTCCATGCCGTTGATGTACCTGCGGTGGGGACAGACCGCAAGTAGTACGTAGTTCGTGGGGTTGATGTAGTTCTCTTCAGTAGGTGATAGTGAGGTTTGATGAGGTGCGAAGGTTCGCTTTAAAGTGCGAGATAATGCGCAGAAAAAGCGAAGCCCGCAGGATGATTTTGAAGGAGTCCAAGAGTAGCTTAGCACGACGTTCCAAAGGTGGGATCAAAAGTGTGGTAATTCGTCCGTTCTCCCCTCTGCTTTACCTTACTTGCTACTGCTAATAATATAGTAACTAGCAAATAGCTAAGTGCGGAAAGGTGAAACAAGAATGTAAAATGTGGGTTAAAGCGGAGTCACATGGATCCGGTAAATTGGTAATGAAACATAGGAGATAAGAGCCAAATAAAGGAGACAAGATAAAAATAAAGGTGATGAGTAATACAGTCACCTGAGTGACCTTTGTTTGAGTCGTGTTTAATGATTGCAAGAACAGCTGGCAACTGCAAATGATAATGCGAATGTTGGTGATGACTGCAAGCATCTGCGATGATCTGCAAGTGTTCTGCAATGAGCTGCGAGTATGTGCGAGTATGTGCGATGACCTGCAATGATCTGCAATGATCTGCGATGATCTGCAATGATCTGCAAGTGATCTGCAATGATCTGCAATGATCTGCAAGTGTTCTGCAATGATCTGCAAGTATGTGCAATGATCTGCAATGATCTGCAATGATCTGCAATGATCTGCAATGATCTGCAAGATGATCTGCAATGATCTGCAATGATCTGCAATGATCTGCAATGATCTGCAATGATCTGCAATGATCTGCAAGTATCTGCAATGACTTGTGCTGATCTGTGATGATCTGTGATGATCTGTGATGTCCTGCAATGATCTGCAATTGTCTGTGATGATCTGCAATGATCTGCAATGATCTGCAAGTATCCGCAACGATATGTGAGCATCCGTGAGTATACTGCAAAGGTTGTGAAACTGCGAAAATGGTGCGTTTACATCCCTAGACGTCTCCTGGGTCCTATCACCGTTGTCTTCCGGTTCTTCTTCTACTTCTTTGTCATCTATGTCGATGACCTCCACTTCTTTCCTCCTCTGCTCCTCCGCCTTTCGAACCCGCTGCATCTCCAGCAGTTTCCGCTGCTGCTCCTCCCTGCTCTTCCGTTCTGCTTTGACCCTCTTCCTCTCCGCTATCGCGCACCAATACTGATTGGTAGCGTGAGAAGAAAGCTTAAAAGTCGCCATCATGAAAATAAGCGGACTTCAAATTCACTTACCTATTTTGGAAGCAGCCCTGAATCGTGTTCCTGGTCAACAAAATCATTTGTTCAACGATAACATCCCCATCGCTCATCATACTCTCAATGTGTCACACTATGCTCTCCATTGTTTTCACTATCGACATGCTCCTAAGCATATACCATCCGTTCGTTCCTTGGCTAGTGATCCAGCAAAGCGATCAATCTACTATTTGCGTCGGTCATCGGCTCGCGTTTGATCGTATCCTTGGTCCATCATTTCAAGAACGGCCCCTTTATGGACGCATCAACTACATCTCCCATTATGTACAAGGCTTTGTCATTGTTGTTGTGGCTATGGACCCACAAGTCTTCCCCTCAGCTATCTATCTTGCCATCCCTCGCTCCTGGATCTCACTCAGTCCCCTATCCTCACTCATCTACCTCTTATCTTATCATTCACTGCCAAAACCATCATTCACGCGGTACCTGAAGCCTTCCCACCCTCTTTATGACAATTTAGGAAGTCCAGGAGGATCACGACTGTTACGATTTCATACATGCTTCGTACGCACATTTTTCATTTCCTTTTACTTCATTACACATGCGCACTCCATGTTGCATTCATTGTTTTACTTACATGCAGATACGGTTCTCTTTTCATACATGTGTCGAACACATGTTTACCTACCCTTTACCATATGCCTTTCATTCTACTCGTTTGTATATAAACCTATGTATCTTGTACTAGATACGGTACCTAGTCTTTAATAGACGATTTTCTACACATACATCTCTCTCAAAGTCGACCGCTGCTCTAGGCCTTAACAAGTCTACGAAGCGCAAGACCCCAGATCGATACACGAAACCCGACATAGTAACGACTGTTAACGATCAGTAACCCTGAATCGTTCGAAGTCGTAACAACGACTAAGCAGGAATTGCAGATGAATCAGCAGCAGAGGATTATTCTCGCAGCATGTCAAGTGTTATCAAGGCTGCGCGACATGGGACCATGGGCAAGTAGTGTTTTCTCGGGAACAAGGCTGCGCCTTTCAAGTGTTGACTCAGGACCTTTCACATTTTTGACATGACCACACGCCTATGGAGTCGATATATTTTTGCTATTGGACTATGTACACTGCCTTCTCTTCTTTTCTCTCGCACTTTGACACTTTACAGATTTTTTTATTGTTCCTTCTTCTTTTCCATTGTTCTTTTCTTCTCGCAGCTGTCCTCTCTTTATCTTTCTTCCTTTGACAGCGCGTACTTTGTTTCTTTTTATTGTTTTACATAGCCTCATCCTTAGGGTATAAATACTGCTCTTTTGTACCAGGATAGGTAGTTCAGTTCAATTCATTCTTACCCCCCAACAGTCACCCCCTCAGTGGAATTCCAGTGAATTCCTCCCTTAAGTTCGCTTTTTCAGTCCTCAACTGTCAATCTATCCCCACTGCCAATTGCTATAGTCTTGCTGAAGACTTCCTCTTATTCCTCCTCATCCTCTTCCTTAATCCCTCCAAGTTCGCTTTTTCCAGTCCCTTACTGTCAACCTTCTGTCAACTGCTATAGTCCTACTGAAGACTCTTCCTCATTCATCCTCATCCTTCTCATCTCTATTCTCACCCCCTACCTCTGTGTGATACAAGTCTAAGGTTATACCTTCCCTAAACGAACAACAGGGAGGCTTTTGACTTAAAGACTAGTCCATTGCTCTCTGGTTGGAGTTTATAAACAACAACAACAATGATTTATACCGCCTCTACTCGTTGTCTCTCTGCCTCTGCCTCCGCCTTCAGTCTCTCCTCCTCCTCCTCTAGCCTCCGGGCTTCCTCAATCTCCGCTTCTTCCCGCTTCTCCTCCTTCTCCCGCTCTTTCTGCCGACGTTCTCGTGCTTCTTTGAGCCTTGCTCGTTGCGCAGCAGGGGGGAGGGAGGAGCCGGCTTTGTTGTTGGAACTCATAGTGTTTTTTGTTGTAGAGGATGGTGGTTTAGGAAGTTATCCGAAATGAAGAATCTCCACCAGTCTCCGACGGTCTTTATACCATGCCAACCTCGCACGGACCATCACGTGGCCTCGAGGGTCTCGGCCTTGACAGGGAGGTACTGTTACATTCCGTCACATGTTACTCTGGTCCGACTCCATCGGAGTCGTTTCCGGTAGTCCGTACTCTGTTCCAGTACTTTCCCTTGTCTCCGACTCTACTCCTCCTACGTCCGACTCCGAGACTTCTCTGTATCATTCCAACTCTTCCAAAAATATCCCAAACCCCTTACCACACCTTCATCATAACAACTATTCCTTGGTCATCACTTTCCCACTATCAGTCAGCACACAAGCCATGGATTATTCACCTAAGAATGCAGGACCTTTTCCGGGAGCAGAACGCAGCACTTATATTTATATTCTATATTTCGGTTGCAATTCCTTTTATATTTAAAGTACTCAAACTTGTATGTTTTCCCTTAGTTTGAATATCAACCTAGTTTCCTCCTCCTAGTCATCCTCTAAGTTCCCGCAACTTCCGGTTCCACTCCGTTCCGTTCTTACTCCAAAATTAGGACACGAGGGTTTAGGGTAGCACAGCACACATGCTGAGGCTATAGTCCTTTCCCGTTCCGTGGTTCCGTTCCGATCAGACTCTGTCCGATCCGGTTTTACTCCGACGTTTTACTCCGATGTTTCTCCTTTGTTCTAAACTTAACAGCTGCCGGAGGCTTAGAAAAAAATCATTTTTGGGGGTCAAACTTGAAAAATTGCATATAAGTACTTGCTCATGGTGTAGCACACAATAATACACAGATCTATGGATTAGTTGTTCCCCATTTAGGTCAGCTACGGCCAAGTTTTTTGACTACTGATGGTCCAGTGAAAGGCAAGTTAAGACTTCAAAATAACTTAGACCATGTACTGCTCACATATTTACTGTTTACTACATCCTCAACGATGGTTAATTCTAGTTATCTAAAGTGTTGCGGCTTGGGTTGGGGAGGGGGTTGGCGAGGCCTTAGAGAAAAAAATCGACCCTGTGTAGTTTTTCGAATCTTGGTGCCCCCTTGGCTTACAGTGTCAACAAGGAAACCTTGTGTTCCTCATAGAGGGAACGGTCACCGGTCTAGGAGATTCCCAGGGCAATGCTCTCGCTCATACAACCAAGAATTAGATTAACGGATACCTACAGACTAAAATTCATAATATTATTCTATGCATAGGGTCCGTCGTGTGACAGGAGTGACAACTGTGACCGGTACTAGGTATCAGTAGTGTAGTCCTGGCACACAGAGAGAAAACAATGTGATGGTGTAAAGGTCTGTATTTTCACTGGGGCTATCTAAGTATGAACAGGAGTTTAAGTAAGAACTTAGATAGCGGAGTCCGAAGAATAGAATGATTGTTTTTAAATATAGAAGAAGTGAGTAAGCAAGCTTGTGATTCTTTGGTAGATATAGGCTAACGTGGTAGCCGGCTGGAAGGAAATAAATCATGAATAAAGAAAAGTAAAGATGAGGTAAGCATAGATGAGAAAAGACGCGGTTCGTTACACGTCGACTTGGATTGAACGGCCGTCATGACTCATGAAGTTGAGGACCGATTAACTTCAACAATATCTTGAGAATCACTGGCCTGGGCATCCAACTGTTCAACCTCCTGATTGGAATTCCCCGAGGTGTCATCATTATCGGCAAAGGCCAAACTTTCAATCGTTTGCGATAATGGGGTAATATCATTGTACGACATTCCCAAAGCTTCTCGTACAAGAATGATTGTTGGTATTATTCCCTGAGAATATCAACCCATTCAGTACAATAAATGAGTGAGCACTAAGCACCTACATTCAAAGGGACCTGGGTCAATATGGTCTCAAGAAATGAATACGCCACAACAGTCCCAGCACTAACAGAGTTAGTGCCAAGTAGGCACCAAACGATGATAGAGCATAGCTGTGTTACAAATATCACACTGCCAGACTCGATCAAGATGAAGAGTATAAAGATAAGAGGGCGAAATTTGTTCTCCCTCCCGCTGTGAGCCACGATAGGCCGGACTTCTAGGTACACCATGACGATCTTCAGGACGATTAGACCCATGACGAGACCATCGGCAGCCAAATACAGGCCCTGATTTATGATATCTACATCATAAAACGTGTAAATAAAACAATAATTGCGCTCCATCCGTATTGTTAGGATCTGCGCCAATGTGGAACCTTGACAAAATCAGTCCATGGATTGTCGATTATAATTGTAAGAGATTTGACCAACCGAGTCCCGCCAATGCCAAAAGAAACGGAATAATTGTAACAGACGTCCTGCGTCCCCACACAATCCAACATCGGTAGATCTGGAAGGTATTATCAGATGATTTCAGAGTCATATTATGTGACCAATAGCAGATCTGTGGCTCCCAGTGCTTACCAAAATACTCTTTGAAAGGAAATAGTAAAAGCCGGATGTTATAACCTGTATATTTCCTTGCAGACAAAGTCCCAGGAAGAATTGCTGTAGCCCGGAGTCAACGAGGCTACATATATATTATATTAGTTGGATGTTATCAAATTACTTCTAGATCCGAGACAGGCTCACATATTCAAGACGTCGAGACCGAATTTAACAGCAGATAGACCATAGAGCATGCAAAGAAGGTAGATACGATAATTTCGCTTTGTGTCGGAAGCTTTCAGCGTCTTCATCGCATGGAGGTATAGGTAAAGGAAAAAACAGCCGGTATAAAGTCCTGAATATCGTATTGTGTTTAGTGAGATCATTTGTCGCCAGATGTAATATATTATTACCAAAGAAGAATCCTGCCACAATGACAGGACAAAAGTCGTTGAATGTTAACCAATACGGACTTGCAACCTGGAACCCCACTGACGTGGGCGACATGATGTGGTGGTGGATTACAGGTTAAGAAGCTTTTATTTGAAGTAGCGAAGCTCTCCACTTGGCTTTATCAAGCCTTTATAGACTGCGACCAGAATACACAGATAAATCCATGATCCTATCTGATTGATACAATCCAAAGTGATGGTCATCGCCAAAAATAAAAATCAGTTCATATCAGAAATAGTTTTTAAGTACTCTCCTTTTTCCACTCGCAGTTGAGCAAAAGAAAGTTCAGTTTGTAATCCATTTGTCTTGTAATTGATATCGTGATAAAATACTTGTAAGAGAGCTAAGTTGAAAATGTTCAGTCAGTTCAGATCACTGAGAACAGAGCGCCGAGGCTTGTGCCATTGGAAGATCATCGCACCTTTCGTCATATCATTTTATGCGTGAAAAATTCGGAAGATACTCGGTACTACTTACCATTGCTACTACCTACGCTTATAACAATAGAGGCAGGCCTCACGAACTTCAGGAACCTCAGGCAGCCAGGCTACTAATAGTACCATGGTCGGAGTAAGATGGATGGTACAGTTAGAAGTCACCTTTGGACTTGAAGTTAATCTTAGCGGTATACATATTATTATCACTCATATATCATCCATCTGCGTCAAGGCGGACAGCCGCTAGTTTAAAATGCACTTGTTTCAACAACGCGATCTCATCGGATGTGTCGCGATATAGCAAGTGAAGCGCTTTTAAAATCATTTGGACGGCGAAAAGGGGCCTTTCATAATAGGTAAACGTTGACAATATATATATAGGGGATGAAAAATAGAGGGTAGGATGAACATAACAAATGTTTTCAAGGATAGTTGGATGGAGGTTTGGTTTGTCACCGGGGGGAGGCGGAGAAAATGCCAGTGTTCATCTTCAGAGTCTGGAAAGCGCGAGCCTGAGGCGTGAACTTAACTTGGTGGATCCATAGGAGTATATAATCAAGAGGAGTGGATGCGTTGATGGTATTATTACCAAATACTGATTTTGAACATGTACGTCTGGGGATATTGCTTGCGATACCGGCTCCATATTGTTCTGCAAGTCAACCTCGCCACCATAATCAAAATCTGCACCGGCACCAACGAAAAAAAAACCCTCCAATCCAAAGACTGAAAAACTTCCTCTCAAACGCCAGACATGGACCTTTACATCCTGTGAAGTACTTCTCGCATAACATGTTTGACCGATGGTAACTTCGACAAAGGGACTGAAATAACCACAGCATTGTAGTTGGTTTTGAATTCGCAATCGATTGCTTGCGTCGAGTATATGCGACCATCGTGGGTTTATTTTTGAATGTACGGCGTTTGTATATCATGTGACCTGGGGCGGCGAGGAAGGCGAATGTTATCTATGTGAGAAAGGTGTACCATGCTAGGAGGCTACGATTGTTGAAAAGAATACCAGACAAGCCGATATGATGGAGGTGAAGACGCCGCTGCAGGCCACTACTGTTGATAGAATTAGTTCGGGCTTGTTCCCTGTACGCGTTTGACCAAACATCAAACCATGACGAAAGCACCGATGGAGAAGAACATGAGCTAGCATAGGGTGAGAAGTGGAAAATGACACAAAGTAAGGGAATACATACCAAAAAGTTAGTAACGAAGAGAATCCATTTGACCCTGTTCCGTCTTAGCCTCCCTTTGTCTTGAGGTTCATTGGTTTTGAAAAGCTTGTAATCCACCACATCGTTGCGGTAATTTGGGTTCATCGTCATCTCTTCCTCTTTTCTATTCCTAAAACCGGAGAGTTTGGGTGACTGACAGGGAGATGTTGGTACTTGATCCCAATGAAACGTTGTCCCGTGAGAGACTGGTTTGAGTGAACCATTGCCTGCAGCACGGCAGATCTGAGTTCTGTCAGATCATTATCAAGTGTCGAACAGATATCTTACGATGGGAACTCACTGATCCGTATATGCCTTGTAACGCCATGACTTTTATTTCAAAGCTGATCCAGGGAAATGTACTTGTGGGGTCGTCCGTGCTCCTCCAGTGGACTGGAATATTGTTAACTGGATTCCCAGTGCTCTGTAGATGACGCCTGTTAGTTTCGAGAGATTTGGTGGAATGAAAGACTTGGACTTTCGGTTCGACGCGGAGCCAAACATCGGCACTCCATCTGAGTTTCAATTAAAATTGCAAAGTCCGAGATCCGATGACTATCCAGGAGCCGACCGCCAACCCATTCGATTTTGGCAAGCTCAGGTTGTAAAGATCTCAAAACTGAGAACTCGGAATTCCCAATTAGTTCATTCGTTCATACTATCAGGACCAAGAATAAAATTAATGGATGTCTACAAATTAAAATTCATATTACTTTACGCATAGCTATAGGGTCCATCGACTCGGATTGAACGACCGTCATGAAGTTGAGGACCGATGAACCTCAACAATATCTTGAGCATCACTGGCCCGGGCGTCCAACTGTTCAACCTCCTGATTGGAATTCCTCGAGGTGTCGTCATTATGGGCAAAGTGCAAACTTTCAATCGTTTGCGATAACGAGCTAGTATCATTGTACGACATCCCCAAGGCCTCTCGTACAAGAATGATTGTTGGTATCATTCCCTGAGCATGTCAACGCATTCAGTATAATGATCACATGATCATGAGTGAGCACTAAGCACCTACATTCAAAGGGGCCAGCGCCAATATGGTCCTGATGAATTTATACGCCATAGTAACCTCATTGCCACTAAAAAGTTGGAAGTAAAGGATGATAGAGCATAGCTGTGTTACAAATATCACACTTCCAGACTCGATCAAGATGAAGAGTATAAAGACGAGAGGGCGAAATTTGTTCTCCCTCCCGCTGTGAGCCATCACAGGCCGGACTGCTAGGTACACCATGACAATCTTCAGGACGATCAAGCCCATGTCGAGACCATCGATAGCCAAGTACAGGCCTTGATTTACTGTAAATAAATAAGGAGCCTTTAAAATACAGTTCTTGTCTGAGTCGTCTTTCATCTGCGACAATGTGGTACCTTAGTGTGACAAAATCAGTCCATGAATTGTGGATTATAATTACAATAGATTTGACCAACCAAGTGCCGCAAGCGCTAAAAGCAATGGAATAATTGTAACGGACATCCTGCGTCCCCACACAATCCAACATCGGTATATCTGGAAGATATTTTAATATTATGCGCCCACTGGCAGATCTGTAGTTGCTTACCCAAATATTCTGTGAAAGGAAATAGTAAAAGCTGTATGTTGCAACCTGTATATTGTTCTGCAGACAAACCTGCTGGAATGTCTGTTGCACTACAACGCTACACATGTATTAGATTGGTTAATAGGCTTATATTATCAAATTTAGGACTGAAACAGGCTCACACATCTTTCATCTCCAAAGCAAAATTAACAGCAGATAGGCCATAGAGCGTGCACAGTGGATAGATAAGAGAATTTTGCTTTCCGTCGGGGCTTGCTTGCAGAGTCTTCATCACATGGATGTATAGGTAAAGAACAAAACAGCCAGTATAAAGTCCTGAATATGATATTGTGTTTAGTGAGATCATTTGCCATCGCCGGATGTAATATGTTACTACCAAATAAGAACCCTCCTACAATGAGCCTGAGAGGACCAGAGATCTCTGGCGAATTGTACGACAGGAACATGATATGGTGGTAGATTGCAAGGTGGGCCTTTTAAGAAACTTTCATTTGAGGCCTTCCACTTGGCTTATAGACTGCGACCAATCAGATCTTATTGATTCCATTGATGTTGATGAGATAAAAATCAGTCCATTTCAGAGATAGTAGTTCTTAAGTACTCTCCTTCCTTTTTCCACTCGCAATTGAGCAAAAGAAAGTTGAATTTGCGATTTATTTGTCTTGTAATTGATATCGTGAGTTTGACGTTGGAACGATCTTTTATCATTTATTTTATGGGTGGTAAATTCGGAAGATGCCAGGTGCAATCAATTTCTTGAAATTTGGCTTTGCTACATCAGTCCTAGACCTGTGTCAGACCGTCAAAATGGGCAAAGTGTCAATTTATCAAATGAGCGCTTTTCTCATTTTGATACAGGCCTACTCGGCCATCCATCATCAATGACAGCCGTAAGTTCAAAACTTCCTTGTTTCCTCCTAGTCGAAATGATGTATCGCAAAGAGATATAATGCTTATGCAAATATGTTTTAAAGAAAAGATCTGCTTGCGTCGAGTGTACGGGACCATTGTGCGTTTAGTTTACTTTCGAGGTTGAATGTACAGCGTTTGAGGAAGGTGTACCATGCTAGGAAACTACGATTGTTGAGAAGAATACCAGACCGGCCGATAAGGTAGGTGAAGACGCCGCTGCAGGCTGCTACTGTTGGTAAAATGAGTTCGGGCCTGTTCCCTGTACGTGTTTTTCCCGACATTGAACGATACTAGGAGGTAGAGGATGAGAGCAGCGAAAGAGAGGAACATGAGCTATCATAGGCTGAGAAGTGGAAGTTAACGAGTAAGGGAATACATACCGAAAGGTTGGCAGCAAAGAGAATCCATTTGTTGAACTAGCCTCCATTTGCCTTGAGGCATACACCACCATTTGTTAGACATGTGAGAAAAACCTGGACATCAGACCCTGTGTGGCACCTTTCCACACCTGTCAGAGGTCCTGATGGAAGGTTTACCCAACACCGCAATCTGGCTAATATCAGCGTGTCGCCAGGTTGACCTGGTGGCAACATTTTCCGCCAGCTGTGAACAGCTGGAGCCCAGCTCAAGCAAATCTACTCTCTGTTGGGGGCAATCCTCAATATTTTTTCTTTATTATTGTTAAGTTTAAGACAAAAGGGAGAAGTCATGTCGGAGTTACTCCGGAACGGAACCGGAACAGTAACCCGGAAAGGACGTTGGCCTCAGCGTGTGTGCTGTGCCGCCCAGCTCCTAAGGTGTCCTGATTTCGGAACGGAAGAGGAAAGTAACAAGTCGGAAGGCCTCAGTGACTTAGAGGAAAAACAAGAGGAGGGAAACTAAGTTGATATTCGAACTGAGGGAAAACATACAAGTTTTGAGTACTTAAATAAATAAAGGAATAGCAACCGAAATATAAAAGATAAATATACGTGCTGCGTTCTGCTCCCGGAAAGGTCCTGCATTCTTGGGTGAATAATCCATGGCGGGTATGCTGACTGATGGTGGGAAGGTTGATGACAAAGAATAGTGGTAGTGGCAAAGAAGTGATAACGGGTTTGGAGTATAGACGGAGGAACTGGAATGACACGGAGAAGTCTCGGAGTTGAACATAGGAAGAGTAGTTCGGGGAATAAGGGAAGGCAGTGTTCGGAGTACGGACTACCGGAGACAGCTCCGACGGAGCTGGACCGGAGTAACGTAAGACGGAATGTAACAATATTGAATTGAATCTTCTCTGCAGGATGTATAGCGCATCAACAAGTATGTATTTTATTGCAACATTTTTGGTTAATTATCCTGACGTTCTTTATTTGAAGATATCCCAGGTCAACAGGCTTCTTTATCTTGGTATCCCCCAACTATCAAATTC
>MU130376.1:34843-113820 GCA_015039465.1 Phlegmacium glaucopus
GAATCCCTCTCGACGGAGATAAATATAGAGCCGTTATGAAACAGCATCTCACCCTGATAGATACATTGAAGGGCCACCAATACCATGGAGCACAATACAAGTCTCGTCGTGCAGGATGGGCACGGAAAGGAATGTAAGCATTCTTTGTTTAAAACTTTCTTAATTCAATTTACTGACGAGTGACTTGTTTTGTTAGGTGACTTCTGCAATGAGCTGAAGACCCACTGACTCGCTGTGTACCCACTTTACAACTCGACTGATAACTGGGTTTCCGAAATGATTTGGTATGTCCTCGTTTCACTGCCGGTATAGTTTGTTGATAAAACCAAGGTCCAGGTTCCATTGACATAAGTTTCTTTCAAGTAGTCTTTAATACCCCGTTTTTTGCACATTAGTATATTTCGTATTCATAGCCTATACATAATATAATTTTTTTTTTTTGTTATGCAACACTATAAGAATTAAGGTACTATATGGTCTATATGGTCTATATGCTACTTTGTAGCATTGGGTGGAACTAACCAAGTGCTCAAAAGAGAGATATGGCTTCGGGATAGTAGTAACTTAGGCCTATAAAGTACTCTGTAGTAGTAACCTAGACCTATGTAGTACTCCATAGTAGTAACCTAGGCCTATATAGCACTCCCTAGTACTCTACAGTAACAGGCCATCTAGACAGGAATAGCATGATGCTGTCCAGCACTATCCAGCACTAGTAAGCAGACCCTGAATTTACTGATGGTAAAGAACTAACCAGGTGCAGATATGCGAAACAGTAATGTAAGAATTGAGCTGATGCGAAGTCACATGGGCCCAATAGTTTGGTAACGAAGGGATAGGAGATAAAGTAAAAATGAAGGTGATGAGTAAGAGGTCAGTTGAATGACCTCCTGTTTCAAAAGAATGATAAAATTATATATATGGAAAGATGAAGGAAAGTAAATGCAAAAGAACATAAACCACAATAAAACTCATGCAAAGGATGCACAGAGAGATAAGTAATGCGTGTGCGAACCGTGAAAGACCGTGAGATTAGAGAATGGCTGTGCGAAGGTATGGTTGTGAAGGGGTCGAATGGTTAAGTCCAATATTGACTAAGAGAACTGAAGATATGCCGAAATATGAAGTGCGAAGAGGAATGAGGGTGCTTTGGATAGTTATGAAGGTTGTAGAAGTGATGTGCGAAGGTTATGCAAGTACTATATCATGTTATGCGAGGTGCAAATGGATATGTGAGAACCGCAAGTGAGAGTGCAAATAAAGTTGGTACACGCGAGGCGTCCGCGTATACTGCGAAGTTGTTAAATTGCAAAAATAACCAGTTTACAAACCTAGAGGCTATATGGGTCCTATCAGCAGTTCAATCTGAGTCGATGGACCCCATGCGTGGAGTAATATGAATTTTGGTCTGTAGATATCCATTAATTTAATTCTTGGTCCTATTATGAGCGAATGAGTGAATGACCATTGCCCTGGGAATCTCTCATGGGACAACAGTTCATTGGGATCAACAACCAGCCTCTTGCTGTCAGTCAACTACATCCCATCCAAATTCTGTGTTTTTAGGGATAAGAAGCCAATGATGAACCCAATTTACCTAAACGAGGTGGTGGATTACAAGCTTTCAAGACCAATGAACCTCGTATGCCTCAAGGCAAAGGGAGGCTAAGGTGGCACAGGTTCAAATGGATTCTCTTCGTTACCAACTTTTTGGTATGTGTCCTCTTATTCGTTGACTTCCACTTTTTACCCTATGCTAGCTTATGTTCTTTTCTATTGATGCCCTCGTTGTTTGCCTCCTATCATGGTTCAATATCTTCCAAAACGCAAATGTCATACATAGGGGGAATAGGTCTGAACTAATCCTACCAATGATAGCAGCGTGCAGCGCCGTCTTCACCTTCCTCATCGGCTGGTCCGGGATTCTCCTCAACAATTGTAGTTTCCTAGCATGGTACACCTTCCATAACTTTTGCCTTCCTCGTCACCCCAGGTTACGTGACCTACAAATGCCGTACATTCAACCTCGAAGGTAAAATTAACGCACAATGGTCCTGTTCACTCGACACAAGTGAGCAATTGCGAATTCAAAACGAACTAGAATGCTGTGGTTATTTCAGTCCTTTGGTCGAGGCTTCTATCAGTCAAACATGTTATGCAAGAAGTATCTTACCAGGATGTAAAGGTCCCTATCTGGTTTTTGAGAGGAAGTTGTTGGCCCTTTGGATTAAAGCGGTATTTTCGTTGGTGCTGGTGCAAATTTTGGTTATGGTGGCTGGATTGTTGTGTTCGAATCATATCACATATAGGTTTGGGAAGGGAATGATGCCAGAGGCTTATCAACTTGATATGAACATGATGGCTGTGATTATAGACAACTACGCCAAGTACATTTACTCTTCTTGTTCTTTTCCATTGAAGTTCTCAATTGAATTGCTGCATCTAGTCAACTTTCAGACCAATATGGAGCTGATATTGCAAGCAATATCCTCAGACGTACATGGTCAAAATCAGTACTTGGTAATAATACTATCAACGCATGCACTCTTCTTGATTCTCCTGAACACGATATTGCTATGGATCCTTTCAAACCTGAGCATATGGGCACACCCAGCACTTTCTAGATTTTGAATGCGGAAGCTGAACAATGACTCCACCCCCTGCCCCTGTCATGGACAATTTTCTTCATTTCTACATAGTATTCAGAAACATTTCATCAGGAATTTTGTCCTATTCGTTTCTTGTTTAGACTACACCATTGGGCTCACTATCTATATCGCCTCTAACCCACTATTAATCGCCCTCGTTCACAATCTCCTCCAGATCTTGTCAGTAAGTCTACAACACCTCATCCACTGATCTACCTACAGACCACCCAACATGACCTCATCACCCAATCCACTTACGCGCATACATATCTATTTCAGATACTACCTTCCATCTAACTATTGAAAACATTGATCAAATATCCATTCCTCCATCCATTTTAGGTTTATCTGTCCAGCCTAACTAGTGCTTGAAAGTCTGGTTAGGTCTGGTTATTTGGTGCCTAGGGGCTCTAAACGAGACTGAGACCGGTTAGGGTTTGTTCCAAAGCCCAAAATAACCTAACCGGACCGAAAATAACTGACCAAAACCGGTTAGTTGCAGTTACTAACCAGTTAGGACCGAAAAAATGAAAAACCGGTTATAACCGGGCAGGACCGTACATATTTCTCTCAATAAACATTATGTTCACGCATCGTAGCTTTAAAATGAGCCCAAGAATGCTAAATTTGATGAAGAATTGACAAAGCTATGATAATATTCTTGAAAGTCTACTTTTGGCCAATATTTTAAAGATTTGACCATAACTCAGTCAGATTTTTAGCGTTTCTCACATTTTTGGGTGCGTTTTGAAGTGGTATAATAGGGTCGTCTATAACCAGTTATAACCGGTTTTTTAACGGTTAGCTAACCGCAAAATAACCGGTTATTTTATTTTCAGAATCAACTAACCACTAACTGCAGTCTGGTCTTTTTGCGGTTAGGTCCAGTCCAGTCTTGGTTATTTTCCGGTTAATTAACCGGACTTTCAAGCACTAAGCCTAACCCCCTATTTTCATCCCATATATATATATACACTATTACTAGTGACAGTAGCCTGAGATTACTAAAGTTCCTGAGGGCCTAAGTACAACTGTGGCGGGTTTTTCTTCACCTTATATTACAATCTGCGTTTGAGTAGCAATTCTAAGTAAGGAGTATGGAGTATGGTAAGGGAAGCAAAATCTCAAGAATTTGATTGTACTCATCTTCCAAATCTGTCACGCATAAAATGATGTGATTAAATTTCAATGATGTTCAAACACAAGGTCTCGGCGCTCTGATCTCAGTGATCTGATTACTCTCAACCTTTGCTCTCTCACAAGCTCCTGGGTCTTATCATGATGTTGATTACAAGACTCTGCGAGTGACAAAAGGAAGGGGAGTACTTGGGGACTACATCAGGAAAAATGACTTGTGCCCTAGGCTGTCCTGAAATGTCCCAGGGTGCCCCAGGCAGCTCAGGGTGCTCAGGTCAAGAGGTCGCCCTGGGGTGCAAGTTACCTATGTATGAAAAGTCTTAGGCTGTCCTGGGGCAACCTGAGGCAACCTGAGGCAACCTGAGGCAACCTGAGAGCGTCCTGAGGCAACCTGAGGCAACCTGAGGCAACCTGAGAGCATCCTGAGGCAGCCTTAGTCCCTTTGGATCTGATGCTAGAAAACATATATAAACCAGATATTTGAGTGGTCTCACACAACAGAATAATAATAATAACAATAAAATTATATTCAATTATTCTAAACATCATATATAGTACTAGTAATAAAATAATAATAAAATAGTATACATAAATATACTAGTATAATACTGGGGAAGTAGGAAATAAGAAAACAAAATTGTGGGTGGTTTATATATCTTTTGGATGGCGCACAGACCATTGGTCACATGATCACAGATAAGCATGACTCCAAGCATATGGTGCTGGGTCAGGGTAGATTACATAAATTCCAAAAAAGGAAATTTTTTAAAGATGGTAGAGAATTGTTTTAGGACCCTGAATATTAGACTCGCGACCAGTCTATTCGCAAGCTCACCAGCATCCTGTGTATTAGATAATTATAAATATTACATAATTGACGTGAGCAAAAAGAGATCAACGCATGTGAGCTTGCGAACAGACTGGAACACCTGGGTACCTTTTTGGGTGGAGGCGTGACAGCCCACCAAACATGTGGATGGACTTAGCCAAATTTCGTTATCATCTTGATCAACATGCTGCTCGACCACTATCTCTGTCTCTCTCTTTGCTCTAACACCCCAAATTCCCTCGAACCTTCATTTCAAACCTGTACTCCCTACAATAACACAAAGAACTGACCCTCGCTAGGCCCAAGGTTGCCCGAAAAATTTGAGGTATACCCGGGCACTTCGAAGGTAAATTGCATTCCATCGGGAATCTCACCCACTAACGCCACTTTCTTCATTTTTTTTGCAGGCTTCTCCCCCCCCTCTAGACCACCATGTCCCCTCTTTGGTGCGCGAGGTTTTGTTGGAAGGCGTACAAGTAGTGGGATGTCCATGTCTCTCATTACGGAAAAGAGTTCATCCCCGTAGGTTTCCTCCCATCCCCACTGACCACCTAATACAACTGACAATCTGCCCCGTGTAGGTACTGGTCCAATACTCGCAAGAAGAGTCACAAGAGGATCTGATAACAGCCCCTCTGCACTAAACATTACTGCAGTGAAATCTCGCATTTTCACAAGACACTGCCAATCGTGCAGTTTCTCAAGGACAGCAGAACACGACTCGCCAACTTTGATGCGGCTCACCTTTCCGCTGTCCATGGGATTCCCAGGGCGTGTCAAGTCGAGCAATGAAGGTTCACAAATATCACAGCATGGAACAATTGGGTCTAACTGGCAGTAAGGTAAGCTTTAGTATGTGTATTTTAAAAGAATATGTGATCGTGCTTACTTGGTGGTTTATTGTTATAGATCTGCGTCAACACCATGCGCCGACAAGTACCAGACTGAACAAAGGAGTAGAGACCTTCATCGTCTGCCTCTTCATCAATTGCAGGGCAGTCAAGGATGAGGATTACATCGTGTTTCGGGTCGTTGGAACCACGCTTCCCACCTCTTGCTATTGCGTGAGTTTTTCTTGCCTTCGAATCTTGATTTATTTGTGACTGATCCACAATTGCAGATTTATTGCTGCAGTGCTTCTCGCCTTTCTTGAACTTCAATTTTATTGGCTTGCGACCATGTTTGTTCAACATCGTACCATATATGGACTGTTCAGCAAGCAAAACAGCAAGGCCAACGTGTCCTGCAGCTCGTGCACACCTTCCTGCCCTCTGAATGAATGTGGAGATGGATCCTGGGATCCTATAATGATGTTTAAAGTGAAATTGTCAGTTTATGTTTTTTTTTGTGGTGGACATTGACGGATATGAATGTATATGACTCAGTGATACTATTTCTAACAGATTACCGATTTTCAGAATGGAAGAATGAATGCTCGTTGAATGAAATATAAAATTGATACAACCGATACCAAAATCATCAAATTTCGACTAAGTCCCTTGTCACATTACTGTGCAAGTTTTGTGACCCCCTTGTGTGACTGCCCAGAAGTTCCAGCCGCTTTCGCACAATATCTAATTTGTACGAAAGTGGACTGGTCACGAGCCTACCTGAATATGTTTAAATTATATTAATAGCAGCTTTCCTTATTGAGAAAACTGCAAAATACTTTTTTGGACGCAGCGGTTAAAGATTTTCTAGCAAAATTCATAAATTCTAAGGGACTCCCAGGGCCTCCTGATGTGATTTGGTCCAGATGGTCAATGCACCAGGATACACTAAAGGTGTCCTGAGAAAATGGGTGACACTCAAAATTTTACCTGTGCTGCTCTAGGATGTCCTGAGGTGTCCTGGGGTGTCCTGGGGTGTCCTGGGATGTCCTGAGTAGTGATGTGATACTAACAAATTACCCAAGGCTACCTAGGGCCAAAATCATTTTTCCTGATGTACTCCTGAAATTTTGCACTGATTTTTCTTGTAGCGATATACATGCCCAAAAATACTATTTTCATAAGCATTATATCTTTGCGATGCATCATTTTGACGAGGAGGAAATGAGGATGTCTAGAACTTGCAATATACTGGATAGATGGATGGAGGGAAAATTTCAAGAACTTCATCAGCAAACTCGGGGTCTGCTTACCAGCACTGGACAGCACCATACAGCACCATAGTGCTATAGCAAAGGGTCCTTTGTTTACAGCGCTGTCAAGCATCACAGTCACACTATGGGGTGCTATATATTTACTATACAGTGCTATATATTACTATACAGTGCTATATAGGGTAGGGTTAATATTACAATATACTATTCAATCTGAGGCTAGAAAGCTAATGTTCTGAGTTCACGCAAGGATAAGGAAAATTAATATATATATAAATCATATTCAACTATCTACACAGAGTCTGAGTCATATCATATATGTACTACCCATACTATCAATAGAAGGTTTGTAAACGAGGTGTTGGATGCTGTGGTATATCAAAAACAGGCAGAGGTGGTTGGAGTGTTGAAACGGCCCGAAACAAACCCCTCACATCCCATTTGGATGGGGAGGAGGGGCTGGGTAGTTGAGGTTGTTGAAATTGTAGCTAAAAGTAGCAATTTGTTAGTTTTTAAAAGGAACAGTAAGAAATTCAAAAAACTCCTCACCTTGGCGCTTGGCGCTCAGCGCTCTTTGCCACCTTCTGGGGCTAGGAGGTAGGTATGCGACTCGTCATTTGTTGCTGTTAGTGGTCGTGGTAGTATGCTGGGGGTGGGTGGGTATCAGATGTACCAAAGCAAACCTATTTTGATGGGGAGGAGCTGAGTAAATGACGAGGCCATAGCTAAGAGTGAGCATCTGGCATTGTCAGTGGTAGAACCTAAACAGTAGTATTAATTAGTTAAAAAACAATTTTAAAAAAATAAAATGGGCTCAACAGGCACCGCCCACGCAACACCAGAGTGTACATGGTGGTGGTTGAGAAGAGGGTAGACGTGGCAACAGATGCACAGTAACAAAGTTGGAGTGACAAAAAAATTCCCATATATGTAAAGATCAACTTTGCGCATGGACTTTGTTTAGGGCTGGTTTATTTAACTTAAATGAAAAATGTGTGGCTCTAATGTGACACGGTGACAAAGCTATGCCAGTGTGATAGAGTGACAATAGTGTGACAATACACTGCTGGACAGTGCTGGTGCACGTCACATGGATGCTATGAGATGCTATGGAACTATAAGTATGGTGATGTGACTATATGATACTATGGGAAATTACAACTTTGTGTGACGTGACTATGACAAACTATGGAAAAATCCTGAATTTGCTGATGTTGATTGCGTCCATCTTCCGAAGTTGAATCTGTCATGCATAAAATGATGTGATGAAAGATGCTCTGAGTCTAACATTAATCTCACAAGCCTAGTGATGGACAGGTCCAGTTTGGTCCGGCTTTTTTGCCTATTTTTCTGGACCAAGAACTGGACTCATGGTCCGGTTCCAGTCTGGTTCAGGTTCGAACCTGTAAAATTTCCCACCATTAAATTTGCCTGGAAAAGGTTGCACTCATGGTAAATGTTTTATCTGATCAGGTTTCCATTGAAGTAGAGGTTGAGTAGAGGTTTTTAATTGAGGTTTTTGTCTTTAATTTGAGCTTGGGGGGAGTGATGCCAAGTTCATTTGCAGTTCAGTTGGGGGGGGGCTAGGGCCTGTTTATTTAATAATATTATAATTAATAAAACCTGAAAACTGCCAAATCCTAACCAATTTGCAGCCATTAAAGTGATAAGCAAGTAATGAAAGTACATTATACTGGAAAAACATCAGAATTTTTACAAAATTTCTATCTTTTCTACCCTAAAAATGAAGTGGTTCGAACCAGGTTCGAACCTTTCATAAATGCCTGAACCCTGAACTGAACCTTTGGTTCGGTTCACCCAATCCTCTGAACCTGAACTGAACTTTAGGTTCAGTTCAGGGTGGTTCAGGTTCGAACCAAAGTTCAGGACTGAACTTGTGCATCACTACACTCATCATCATTTGATTATTATGCTGAATGTGTTGATATTCACAGGGAATAATACCAACCATCATTCTTGTACGAGATGCTTTGGGAATGTCCTACAACAATACTACCCAGTTATCACAAACAATTGAAAGTTTGCACCTTGCCCATAGTGATGACACTTCTGTGAATTCTAATCAGGAGGTTTAAGTTGAAGAATTGGATGCCCCCCGGCGCAGTGATGCTCAGGATATTGTTCAGGTTAATCGGTCGTCAATTTCATGATGTTCAATCTGAGGTTGACGGACCCTATGCGCAAGGGGGTGTTGGGATTAAAAATCCGACCTAGTGTCGGATTTTTTATTTCAGCCAACTTGGGTGGACTAACCATACTACATAATCAGGTACACACCTATATAAGGAAATATGACATCATCACCTCACCCAGATGCCTTGCAAGCGTTGCAAATCCATTTTCGGGGCTGCTGCTCTAGTCCAATGCAGTGCAGGTGATACTGGTCAAAATTTTGAGTCAGACCATGGTCATATAAGATTATAACAGAGCAATTACCCCATTGATCATTGGATTTTTGGGAATTTTGTGCAATACAACATTGTGATATGTATTCTATAGCTATGTAGGGTACTTTTCTCAAGTCCAATAGTCATAATAGGTCTGGGAATCATCTTTTGAGACCTCTCTACTTAGGGGTCAGAAAAAACATTAGGGGCCTCCAGCTGGGACTAACTAACCAGGTAGTGGTCCGGGATTTTGATCCCAACACCCCCTTGCCTATGCGTAGAGAAATATAAATTTTAGATATCCATTAAATAATTTCCTATTAGTATGAGCGGATGAGCGAATGACCATTGAACTACCATTGACCATTGCCCATCAGGAAAATGGTGGGTTTGTCTTTGGACGTCTTTCAGTTATTTCCAAAGACATGAAGATGCCAAAGATGTAAAGACAAGACATCTTTGGAAAGTAGGGTACCTATTCTTTGAAAGATGTATGATGACTTTGAAAGACAAAGGGTATCTTTGAAAGCTGTGTCTTGGTCTTTCTGAAGAACATCTTTGTATTGAAATTTATGTCTTTCAACTCTTCACCGAGCATCTTTGAATCTTTGGGCCTGTCCAAAGTGCAAAAAACAATGAATACATGTTTCAAAAATAGTTCTAATCCTTGTCTGATATCAATATATAGTTTTTCTCGGCTTCAGCCTCCTCAAATTCCGAGCTCCCCCGAGACGACATCGACTTACTGCGCTTCCTCTTCTTACCACTATCATTCAACATCTCATGAACTGCCTCCAGGATACTCTCCCAGTGGCGACCCTCAAATGCCTCAATTGTTGCCACGTACTGCGTTGCCTGGAAATTGTTGACATGCTTGGTGCGTCCATCTTTTCCTGTTACCTTTGTGATTTTGTCGCCATAGTTGTCTCCTGAGAAGAATCCCCTTGGGGATGAGTCCTTGACATACATGCCAGTCACCCAGGACTTGAATGCATGTTCGACCTATAAAAGGTTGAAATTTGTTGAATCAGTGTTTGAGGACTAGGATAGTAACTGAAAACATACTGCTTGAATTGCAAGGACAAGCGCACCAATTGGCTTGACTTCCAACTTGGCCGCTTCTGGAACATCATCAAACTCTGCAAAATGAGCATGCGCCAGCGTATACATTATAAGTTTGTTTTGGAACCCCGGCCCTTCGGAGAGGAGTAGTACTATCAATTATGTAGGCTAGATTGAGAGTAGTAATTACATACCTTTTTGATCACCTTCCCATCATTCTTTACCTCCCAGACTCTCCAATGAAATGGTACAGTAGGTGGTGTCAGCTGGACTTCAGTGTAGAGCTGGACAAATTCTGCAACGTCGGAAGGCCCATTCACAAACATCCCAGAGTCTGGACTTGACTCAATGTATGTCTTAACAGCCAATGCAGCCGCTGACCCAAAGGCATTGCACCAGTTGCTCAGCCGATATGAGATCTACAAAAAAAAGTGAGACTATGAAAAGGGAGAGTCTTGTTGCTTACTAGACCACACCAGACGTCGTTAGCTACAACAGTATGACATCCTAGCCCATACACCTCATCAACAAGCCCTTGAATTTGTTGAACACTAAGTTCTGACCAAGCGTGTGCCTGTTCACCAGCCTTGGCCTTTGCAAGAGGGACTATGTGGTCAGTAAAAGCAGTGTCAGTTCCAGGGGGAAGATGAGCGAGACACCATTTGAGATCGCCGTTGCGGGCACCCTTCTTGGTGGGCTTCACAGCCGATGTTGATTCTGTTATCTTGATGAGGCTTAGCTAAATGTCAATAGCAATTGATCAGAAGAGCTTGGATCAATCTTAAATAATGGACGCAACGCACGAGGGGTTTTTTTGCAATCCCACCTTTCATCGTGACAGTGTTGCGAATGGTGACTCACTCAATTTTGTTGTCTTCCTCATCTTCAAGGAGACCACCATACTGCACCATGGAGTCGTTGTCAGGACTTGCCATGTCTTTGGCAGCAGCTGAGGTGCTCATTGACCAGGACTTGTCACAATCCCAGCCTGGTTGGAGACCAGATGGTGGTTGATTCGATTTTTTGGACTTCTTGCTCCCAGTCCAACGTTCCAAAGTGCTAGAAAGGACCATCAGCAAGAACATGGATATGATAGTGTTGATAGGTAGACCAACACATACCCCACAGTGTCGTCTGCTTTCTGCTTCAGTCGATCTTGGGTGATTTTGGGAGTTGGTTTCTGAGCAGTAGTTTCTCTCATGGCAGCGATATCTTTACGACTTGGTTTGGACTTCTTCCCTGTTTTGCCATGGGGCTTCTTTGTGACTGTTGCTTCTTCTTCTTCATCATCTGGGACTTCGCTCTCACCATCACTCTCAGAGTCACCACCATCCTCACATGCCGGTTGGCGGAATTCATCTTCACTGCCCTCTGAGCCCTCATCATTGTCCATGATATTGTTGGCTGTGTCAACATTGGGTAAGAGATTCACTTCACATGGTAATGCAATGTAAAACTCACATTCAGCGCTATCATGCCTAGTTAGACTCGGAGCTGATGCCACGTCACTATCAATAACTCAAAAATGCGGTTCAAATGGCACAATTCCTTGGCTCCGGTGGTTGGAGGTACATCATTGGATATCCTCCTGAAGTAATTCATCTTCAATCTGAGCCGCTGTTTTCAGGTTATTGACAAGAGCAGTTTTGTCCTGCTCCTCCTGCTGGGCCTGCTGTGCACGCACTGCCTCCATTTCTTGCCTTGAGCGGCGACTTTGTTTTGCATCAGGTAATCCTGGGTGAGCATTCTTGTTCTGGCTGCAAGTCCCAATCATGGGAGGCTTGAGCTGTGGAAGTGGGAACTTGCATGGGGGCATGGAATTGGATGGTATCGATGGAGTGATAAGAATGTTTATGCAACTTGAACATGATATTATTTGCTTTTCAATGTCCTTATTTGCTTCCGTCTCAACAAACACTGACTTGTTTTGCGTCTTTCTCACCACCTTAGATTTTCAGCAAGATGCCTCAATGTACAATTAACCCAAAGAACATCATCTGCAATCTCCCCTCATGTGGTCGTGCTTTCTCAAATAAAGCAGGCCTTACCAACCATCTCCGCACTCACCGAACCCCACAACGCCATTCCTTGCCTGAGCGCATGAGTCATTCTGCCTCTCACGCACCCCAAGATATGGAACCTCATGATTTTGATGAGTTCGAACACCCAGCTCCACCTGAAGAAGTCAATCCACCAAATACCAATCCACCAAAACCTAAAGAAAAGATTGAATTTCACCCCTATATCAACGGTAAGAAGCTTTTGTTTAAAATTTATATATTTAAGATATTTATCCTTGTCAGGACTCCCTTGCGATGCACACAGAAATTTTCTACCCCCGGGAGCTCCTCCTCCTCCATGGGATTATCCACCCCCAGACAATTACTTGCCATTCACCAACCGTGCCGCATTCGAACTTGCTGACCTCATCTTCCAAAAGGACCAAATGTCTGCTGGTACAGTCAATGAACTCCTTCAAATTGGGGCCTCAACACTCCCACCTTAAGAAGACCCACCATTTATCAACAAACAACACCTCTATGACACAATTGACAAAATCGAGCTTGGGGATGCTCCCTGGCATTCATTCAGTGTCTCATTCAATGGTGAAGTCATAGAAGGTGATACCACACCATGGAAGCATGCCACATACGATGTTTGGTATTGGGATCCACAAGTTGTGCTGAAAAACCAGCTTAAGAACCCAGATTTTGGGAAGGAGATGGATTTTGCGCCAAAGGAGGTGAGGGATGAGAATGACAAGCAGCGATATTGTGATTTTATGTCTGGCGACTGGGCATGGAGACAGGCGGTAAGTTAGTGTTCAGTTTTTTTTTTGGTGTGCCGCTATGCTCAAAAACTTGAAAATTATAGGATGAACTCACAAAAGATCCTGCCAACCATGGTGCAACATTTTGCCCAATTATTCTTGGCAGTGACAAAACTACAGTCTCGGTAGCTACAGGCCAGAACGAATACTATCCGCTATATATGTCAAACAGTCTGGTTCACAACAATGTCCGAAGGGCCCATCGTAACGTGTTGACCCTTATTGCCTTCCTCGCTATTCCAAAAAGTATGTAACTCATTTTGCTCATTTAATCAGTCTTTTCATTGTACTCATAAGCTTCTTAGCGGATAAGCAACATGCTGATTCTGTGGAGTTTCGGAAGTTCCGGCGAAATCTTTTTCATGGATCTCTCAACAAAATCCTGCAGACACTTCGTCCTGGAATGGAGACGCCAGAGGTCCTGCGTTATGGGGATGGCTATTACTGACGCACCATCTATGGGCTTGGTCCCTATATCGCAGACTACCCAGAGCAAGTTCTACTTGCCTGTGTCATGCAAGGATGGTGTCCCAGGTACACATTGACTTTTCAAATGTTCAACTGTGCTTTTGCTGACTGTGACTTGTGTAGATGTGATGCACGACATCAGCAAACCTTGGTGTGACCTACAGTCACTACAGGTCACTACAGGCTCTGCACAGTGCTGCGTAGTGACCTATAGTGACCGTAGTGACCATAGGTCACACCAAGGTTTGCTGATGGATGGGATAATCTTGACCATGCTGCTCAGGCTGGTCGTCGCTCGCATCATCTGACGGAGGTTCTTTTTGAAGTATTGGGGACAAAGGCTCTATGGGATGATTATGGCATTATCGATGGCATTATGGTGTGTAAACTGTTAGTGGAAACACAATTTCAACTAAATGGAACCATACTACTAGCCATTTACTCATGGATTTCCACAAGCGGATATCCATGAACTTCTCTCGCCAGATTTATTGCATCAAATTATTAAAGGAACGTTCAAAGACCACCTGGTTACTTGGGTTACCGCATATATTGAAACTGTAAATACACCTGCTGAAGCAAAACGTATTCTGGCAGACATCGATCACAGGTGAGTCTGTTGGTATTGGAAAACCTCAGACTATACAATTTCTGACTTATTACTCTGCAGAATTGCTGCTGCTCCTTCTTTTCCTGGCCTGCGACGATTCCCTGAAGGGCGGGGATTTAAGCAATGGACAGGTGACGACTCAAAGGCCTTGATGAAGGTGATCTTGATAGAATGGTATTGGGTTCCAGTTTAACCGGCATGACAGGTTTATCTCCCAGCCATTGCCAGCCATGTCCCCCCTCAAATGGTTCGTGCCATCAGCTCTTTTATGGAATTCTGTTATCTCGTTTGATGCTCAGTACTTGATGAGGATGACCTCATTGCTATTGATGCTGCTGTTGCCGACTTCCATCGTGACCGTGTGGTCTTTGATGATGTCCGACCAGACGAACTGTCCTACCTCTCCCCCCCTCAGACACATGTGATGCGCTGGCAATCACCGACAGTCCGCATATGGTAATTCCACAACTGAGGGCAATGGCATTGCCCTCAGTTGGCTCGAGAACGCGCTATTGCGCGTCCTCGAGCACCCTAAATCACTAACCACCTAACCTAACCCAAACCCTACCCAACCCTTCTAACCTAACCTAACTGAGAATGCGCTGCCGCGCCGAGAGAAAGAGATCCTCAACTCTAACCATTAGTCCTAAACCACCTAACCTAACCGAGAATGCACTACCGCGCAGAGAGAAAAAATCCCCAGCACTAAAATTAACTCTAAGCCCCCTAACCTAGCTAATTTGCCCTAAGGGTGATTATAGAAAAAACAAAAAAAAACACAACCCAGGAATTGAACCCGTGGCAACCGTGTGATAATCTTACAACGCAACAACACTAACCACTACACCATACCAGCTTGAACACTTCCTGTTCACTAGGAGCTATATTAACCCAGGCGGTGTACTATTTCCTTTTAAGGAAATGTCTGAGGGGGGAGAGCTGGGCCACTTGACCAGACGGCTACTCTCTGCCACGGCAACACTCAGTAATTCATTACACATACATGATCCGGGAGTTTGGGGCACCCAATGGCCTTTGCTCATCGATTACCGAATCCAAGCACATCAAAGCAGTCAAAGAGCCATGGCGATGCTCCTCTCATTTTGAAGCACTTGGCCAAATGATCCTCACTAACCAACGCCTCGATAAACTGGCTGCAGCACATGTGGACTTCAAAGCTCGAGGAATGTTGTCAGCTGATCTGTTTGGCGAGTTAATTGAACCTGAACCACCCCCACTGCAACCCCCCAACGAGGAGGAAGACAATGATGGAGGAGCAGTTGATGGCAATATCTTGGGAGAGGTTTTACTCGCTCAAAAACCTAGTAAGTTTTGTTTCTTCTCTTATGAAACTGTGATGCTAATGATCGCCCTTCAGTCCCAAACCTCCCTCGTACCGCCACTGAACTTGGAGTTCATCTCAACATCCGAGATCTGGGTGGTCTCATTTCCCGATTTGTTTATGAACAAGAGCATGCCGATTCCGATTCCGAAATTCCACTAGATGACATTCCACTCGCAGATTTACCTCAGTTCGAGGGTAATATCCGTGTCTTCCCCTCTGCTGTCTCAATTTATTATGCTCCCAGTGATAAGTCTGGCAACCGAGGAATGTTTCGGGAGAGGATTCGTTCTGTCGAGTCCTGGCGAAATGGACCTGCACGATACGACTGTGTTTTTGTTGAACAGGATCCAGACCTACCTGGGTTTTGAGGCTTGTTTGTGGCCCGTGTACGTGCTTTTTTCTCCATAACCCACAACAAGGTGAAATACCCTTGTGCCCTGGTTTCTTGGTTCTCAACGGTGGGTGATAGCCCATGTCCAGACACTGGCATGTGGATGGTGGAGCCGGACTTTGACCGAACAGGTAATCATGCAATGTCTATCATTCACATTGACTCAATTCTCCGTGGAGCTCACCTCATGGGTGTTTATGGCTCGCATTTCGTACCTCACAATCTAAAATTTAATTATACACTAGATGCTTTCCGTTCTTTTTATGTTAACAAGTATATAGACCACCATGCACACGAAATAGCATTTTAGATAATCTTGATTTGTAATAAATAACTGAACCGGGTTTTCTTCTGACAAAGATGCCAAAGACGAACAAGACTACTTGGGGTGCGAAAGATATCAGAGACCAACCATCAAAGCCAAAGATAGCCTTACAAAGCCAAAGATGAACTTCCCAAAGACAAAGACAATTAAAGACAAAGACAATTAAAGACAGATTTTAAAAAGACAAAGACCCGAAAGATACCTGTCTGTGAGACAAAGACACCAAAGATAAACTAGCCGTTTTCCTGATGCCCTGGGAATCTCTCACGGGACAACGTTTTATTGGGATCAACACCAACTCCTCACTGTCAGTCAACTACAAAGATGACGATGAACCCAAGTTACCTAAACGAGGTGGTGATGGATTACAGGCTTTCAAAACAAACGAACCTCGTATGCCTCAAGGCAAAAGGAGGCTAAGATGGATCCAACGAGTTCAAATGGACTCTCTTCGTTACCAATTTTTGGTATGTATTCCCTTACTTATGTCATTTTCCACCTGTCACTCTGTGCTAGCTCGTGTTCTTCTCCATCGCCGCTTTCGTCATGCTCCGATGTCTGGCCAAACGCGTACAGGGAACAGGCCCGGACTAATCCCATCAACGATCATAGCGTGCAGCGGCGTCTTCACCTCCATCAGTCCGGCATTCTCCTCGACAATAGTAGTTTCCTAGCGTGGTACACCTTCCTCACATGGATAACTTTCGCTTTCCTCGTCACCCCAGGTTACGTGACCCACAAACGCCTTACATTCAACCTCGAGGGTAAAATAAACTCACAATGGTCCCGTACACTCGACACAAGTGATCGATTGCGAATTCAAAACGAACTACCATGCTGTGGCTATTTCAGTCCTTTCGTCGAAGCTACTATCAGTCAAACATGTCATGCGAGAAGCATTTTACCGGGATGTAAAGGTCCCTATCTGGGTTTCGAGAGGAAGTTGGGCATTTGGATTAAAGCGGTATTTTCGTTGGTGCCGGTGCAGGTTTTGGTTTTGGTGGCTGGATTGTTGTGTTCGAATCATATCACATATAGGTTTGGGAAGGGGATGATGCCAGAGGCATATCAACTCGATATACACACGATGGCTGTGATTATGGACAACTACGCCAAGTACGTTGCTCTTTTTTCCATTGGAGTTCCCAATCTAATCACCGCATCTAGTCAACTTGCATAACAACATGGAGCCGATATCCCAAGCAATATCCTTAAAGGTACACCTTCAAAATCAGCACTTGGTCATAATACCACCAACGCATCCACCCCTCTTGATTGTCCTCAACGCGATACTCCTATGGATCCTTTCAAAACCAAGCATATGGGCACACCCAGAGCTTTCTACATTTTGAATACAGAAGATGAACAATGGCTGGTTCGATGTTCAACGACTGGCATTTCCGCCGCCGCCTCCCTAAATGGACGATTTTTTCGTTTCTATATAGTATTTAGAAGCCTTTTATCGGGACTTTTCTTCCCTTCCCCCATTCGTTTCTTGTAACATCTTGCTTCGTCCTTCCTTTTCCCCCTTCTCTTTGAGAATTAAACCACACAGTCGCTCCACCTACCTATATCCCGGGCACCGTTCGCGATCTCCTCCGGATCTTGTCAGTACATCTACAATCACATCTTTTAGCTCCTTTAAGTCGCTTTATCTACAAATCCAGCTGCCGAGTGCCGACCGTCCAACAATCTGGCTCTAATCCAATCACCCGACCTAACTACGGGTGACATACCAACCTCCATCCAACTATCCTTGAAAACATTTATCGAACTATTATGTTTATCCTAACCCCTCCGCTATATATATATGTGTTGCCAACGTTTACCAATTACTAAAGACCCTTTCCGCCGCCGAGATGATTTTAATAAGCACCTCACTTGCTACATCGCGACACACCAACGTCTTCCGATGAGATTGCGTTGTTGAAACAAGTGCATTTTGAACTAGCGGCTGTCTTCCTTGGATGGGTGATGATATATTCATGATTTATATACTGCTAAGATTAACTTCAAGTCCAAAGGTGACTTGTAACATACCATGCAGTCTTACTCCCGCCATGGTACTGGCAGCCTGGCAGCCTGAGGTTCCTGAAGTTCGCGAGACTTGCCTCTATTTTCATAAGTGTAGATACTAGGTAGTAGCAATTATAAGGAGTACCGAATAAAGTAAAGAAAGGAAAATCTCAAGAACTTGATTGCAGTGAGTTACTAGTAGTGATCCCATCTTCCGAATTTGTCACGCATAAAACGATATGGTGAAAGGTGCAATTGAGGTGAGACGAATCGGATGTCAAGATGATCTTCCAATGGCACAAGCCTCGGCACTTCTGTTCTCAGCGATCTGACTGAACACTCTCAACTTGGCTCTCTTACAAGCATTTTATCACGATATCGATTACAAGACAAATAAATTACAAACTGAACTTTCAATCTTTTGCTCCGCTGAGAGTGGAAAAAGGAAGAAGAGTACTTAGAACTATTTCTGAGATGAACTGATTTTGATTTTTGGCGATGACCGTCACTTTGGATTATATCAATAAGATAGGATCATGGATTTATCTGTGTATTCCGGTCGCAGTCTACAAAGCCTTGATAAAGCCAAGTGGAAAGCTTCAAATAAAAGTTTCTTAAAAGGTCTACCTGTAATCTACCACCACATCATGTCGCCTGGACCCACGCCAGTACCGCTCCCGAGTGTTTGGCATTGGTTAACATTCCACGGCTTTCAAGTTTGTCCTGTCATTGTGGCAGGATTCTTGTTTGGTGATAACATATTACATCTGTCGACAAATGATCTCACTAAACACAATACGATATTCAGGACTTTATACCGGCTGTTTTGTTCTTTACCTTTACCTCCATGCGATGAAGACGCTGAAAGCTTCCGACGCAAAGCGCAATTTTCTTATCTACCTACTTTGCACGCTCTATGGCCTATCTGCTGTTAACGCCGTTTTCAATGTGTGAGCCTGTTTCGGTTCTAGCAGTACTTTGATAATATCCAACTGATATAATATATATGCAGCCTCGCAGTGTTCGGGTTACAGCCATCAGGCGGCGTCAAGCATGTTTGTATGGGAATAAATATAAGGATTATAACATCCAGCTTTTTCTATTTCCTTCCACAGAGTATTTTGGTAAGCATTGACACTGGGAGCCACAGATCTGCCAATGGTCACATAATATGATTCCCAAATCATCTGATAATACCTTCCAGATCTACCGATGTTGGATTGTGTGGGGACGCAGGACATCTGTTATAATTATTCCGTTGCTTTTGGCGTTGGCGGCACTCGGTTGGTCAAATCGCTTGCAATTATAATCCACGATCCATGGATTGATTTTTTCATCTTGAATAAGGTACCAGCTTGTCGCAGATAGGATTCGGCCAGGTGTGCTTAGACTTGTACAAGGTTTCTAATTTATATATGGTAAATCAGGCCCTGTATTTGGCTATCGATGGTCTAGTCATGGGACTGATCATCCTGAAGATTGTCATGGTGTACCTAGGAGTCCGGCCTGTCATGGCCCACAGCGGGAGGGAGAACAAATTTCGCCCTCTCGTCTTTATACTCTTCATCTTGGTCGAGTCTGGCAGTGTGATATTTGTAACACGGCTATGCTCCATCATCCTTTCCTTCGAAGTTGTGCATAGTGCTGAGACTCTTCTGGCGGAAAAGTTTTTTGTGGCCATATTGACCCAGGTCCCTTTGAATGTAGGTGCTTAGTGCTCCCTCATTTATTATACTGAATGGGTTGATATTCTCAGGGAATAATACCAACAATCATTCTTGTACGAGAAGCTTTGGGAATGTCGTACAGTGATGTTACCCCATCATCGCAAACGATTGAAAGTTTGCACTTTGCCGATAATGATGACACCTCGGGGAATTCCAATCAGGAGGTTGAACCGTTGGACGCCCAGGCCAGTGATGCTCAAGATATTGTTGAGGTCAATCGGTCCTCAACTCCATGACGGTCGTTCAATCCGAGGACCGAGTCGACGGAACCCACGCATAGAGTAATATGAAAATCCATTAATTTTATTCTTGGTCCTATTAGTATGAACGAATGAACAAATTGGGAATTCCGAGTTCTCAGTGTTGAGATCTTTACAACCTGAAGCCCCCAAAATTGAATGGGTTGTCGTGGTCGGCTTCTGAATCGGATCCCGGACTTTGCAATTTTAATTCAAACTCAGATGAAGTGCCGACGTCGAACCAAAAGTCCATCTTTCATTCCACCAAATCTCTCGAAACCATATACAGAGCACTAGGAATCCAGCTGGGAATTTTCCACTCGATTAGATGAGCACGAACGATACCACAAGTGCATCCCCCTGGATCAGCTTTAAAATAAAAGTCATGGCGTTACAAGGTATATGCGGATCAGTGAGTTCCTATCGTAATATCTCTGTTCGACACTGGATGATGATCTGACAGAACTCGGATCTGCCGTGCTGAAGGCAATGGCCCACTCAAACCATTGGGATCAACTACCAACCTCTCGCTGTCAGTCGACTACATCCCATCCAAACTCTCCGGTTTTAAGAATAGGAAAGCAGGAAGAGATGACGATGAACTCAATTTACCGGAACGAGGTGGTGGATTACAAACTTTCAAAAACCAGCGAACCTCAAGGCAAAGGGAGGCTTAACAAGCTCTAATGGATTCTGTTCGCTACCAGCCTTTTGGTATGTATTCCCTCACTCGTTAACTTCCACTTCTCACCTTATGCTAGCTCATGTCCTTCTCCATCGGCGCTCTCGTCGTCGCTTCCTAACGTAATTTGATATCTGGCAAAATGCGTACGGGAAACAGGCCCGAACTAATGTCATCAACGATAGCGGCCTGCAGTGTCTTTACCCCCTCGTTGGCTGGTCCATTATGCTTAACAATAGTAGTTCCCTAGCATGGTACACCTTCCATCACTTTTGCCTTCCTCGTCACCTCAGGTTATGTTACCAACAAACGCCGTACATTCAACCTCGAAGGTAAAATAAACGCACAATGGTCCCGTACACTCGACACAAGCGATCGATTCCGAATCCAAAACCGACTACAGTGTTGTGGTTATTTTGGTCCTTTCGTTATCGACTGGACATAAGTACGATGGCTGTGATTATAGATAATTATGACAGGTACGTCGCTCCTATCTTTTCCATTGGAGTTCAATCTAATCATCGCATCTAGTCAACTTACAGAACAATATGGAGCCAATATCGCAAGCAATATCCTCAAACTTACACGTTCAAAATCATTACTTGGCAATAATGCCATTAACGCACACTCCTCTTGACACTCCTGAACGCGATACTCCTATGCATCCTTTCAAGATCAAGTCAGGTTCACATATGAGCACACCTCACACTTTCTATGTTCTGAATACAGAGATGAACAATGGCTGGTTCAATGTTCAACGCCTGGCATTTCCTCCACTACCCCGCCATGGAGGATTTTTTTCGTTTCAACATGGTATTCAGAAGCCTTGCCTCAGGACCTTCCTTCCCTCGTTCGTTTCTTGTAACATCGTGCTTTGACCTTCCTTTCCCCTCTTCTATTAGAGACTTAGACCACACGCTCTCTCGTCGGCTATATTGGCTCACTACCTATATCAATCTACCCCGGGCTACCCGCTACCAACCCCTGCCTGTTCACGATCTCCTCCAGATCCCGCGAGTGAATCTACAATCAACCCAACCACTGATCCACCTATGATCCGTACATCGCGCATATATCCACCAAATACCAAACCACTAACGTTCCATCTGTCAATCCATGAAAACATTTATCGAACATCTGTTCCTCTATCCAAATCATGTTTTTCTATCTATCATTTCATCCACTATATATACGTTCACCTATTACTAAATACCTTACAGATATCGATAAATCCAGTAGTTAGATTAGATTGTGTCCGTGTCTTTTCAATGCTAATTTGTGACAGGAAGCCACGCCCAAAAGAAATATACTATTTGCACAACCATTACATCTCTTTTTGCCACACATCATTTTGACTAGGAATGTTTTGAACTTGCGCTATCTTAGATAGATGGATAGATGGATGGAAGATTTCAAGAACTTGACTGCATCTATCTTCCGAACTCGGATCTGTCATGTATAAAATGATATGATGAAAGACAGTGTTCCGAGTCTAAGGTCAATCTCACAAGCCTCACCGGCGCGCTCTGACCTGAACACTCTCAACTTGGTACTCTCAAGGGTACCTTATCACACACTCAACTTCCTCTCGCCAGTGCTCCACTGAGGGTGGAAAGAGGAAGGAGAGTACTTATGTAAAGACTACTATATCTCTGAAACGGACTGATTTGTATTTTTGGCGACGGCCATCGGTATCAATCAATAAAATCAATAGGATACAATCATGGATTTACCTGGTCGCGGTCTATAAAGCCAAGTGGAAAGTTTCAAATAAAAAGTTTCTTGAAAGGCCTATTTGCAATCTACCACATCATGTTGTTGCCGTCACTATCGTACCGGAGTATGTTATTTTGGTCTATGTTCATTTGTCCTCTCACTTTGAGAGGATTCTTGTTTGGTAATAATATATTACATCTGGCGATAAATGATCTCAATATCATATTCAGGAGTTTATACTGGCTGTTTTGTTCTTTACCTTTACCTCCATGCGATGAAGACGCTGGAAGCTCCCGACCCAAACAGAAATTTTCTTATCTACCCACTTTGCACGCTCTATGGTCTATCTGCTGTTAAATTCGTTCTGGATATAAAGGATACGTGAGCCTGTTTCAGTCTTATAGTAGTAATTTGATAATATAGGCGTAACTAATTTAATATATCTGTAGCCTCATTTTTTCCGAAACAGTGCGCCAGACATTGCGGCAGAGTTGTCTGGAGGCCAATATACAAGTTGCAACATCCAGCTTTTACTATTTCCTTTCACAGAGTATTTTGGTAAGCAGCCATAGATCTGCTAGTGAGCATATAATGTGAATTCATATGAATACCTTCCAGATTTACCGATGTTGGATTGTGTGGGGACGCAGAACGTCTGTTATAATCCTTCCATTGCTTTTGGCGTTTGCGACACTCGGTTGGTCAAATCTCTTGCAATTATAATCTACAATCCATGGACTGACGTGGTCACCTTCACTAAGGTACCACATTGTCGCAGATGTCACTGATAACACACGATGGGTGTTTTTTCAAGGTTCCTTATTTATATACGGTAAACCAGGGCCTGTATTTGGCTATTGATGGTCTAGTCATGGGCTCGGTCGTCCTGAAGATTGTCATGGCGTACCTAGAAGTCCGGCCTGTCATGGCTCACAGCGGGAGGGAGAACAAATTTTCGCCCTCTCGTCTTTATATTCTTCATCTTGATCGAGTCTGGCAGTGTGATATTTGTAACACAGCTATGCTCCATCATCCTTTACTTCCAATTTTATAGGAGCATTGAGGATGCTGTGGCATATGTTTTCATTGCGAGAATATTGAGGCAGGTCCCTTTGAATGTAGGTGCTTAGTGCTCACTCATCATTTAATTATTATACTGAATGGGTTGATATTCTCAGGGAATAATACCAACCATCATTCTTGTACGAGAGGCTTTGGGAATGTCATACAATGATATTACCCCGATATCGCAAACGATTGAAAGCCTGCACTTTGCCCATAATGACGCTTTGGCGAATTCCAATCAGGAGGTAGACGAGTTGAATGCCCGGGTCAGTGATGCTCAGGATATTTTTCAGGCTAATCGCTCGTCAATTTCATGACGGCTGTTTCATCCGTGTCGACGGACCTATGCGTATGAATCTTGATAAACATCTATTAATTGTATTCTTGGTCCTACTATCAGCATGAGCGCATGAGCATGTGGCCATTGGTTAATATAGATTGCCCTGGCAATCTCTCACGGACCACATTCCGAGTTCTCGCCATTCAGAACTCGGTCTTATACAACTTCTGAATATTAATAGTCCTGGACGCGAAGGCAATTTATTTTAAACTCAGCCGATGTGTCGGCATTTTGGCTGCCTATCGAACCTCCAGAAGCTTGTCCGTCATCTTTCATTCTACCAAATCTCTTGAATCTGACCGGCGTAATCTACAGAGCCCTATGAATTCAGTTCGAAAGCTTCCAATCGACCGGAGGAGCATGAACAACCCCCATCCATCCGCATCTGCATGTCCTGAATTAGCTTTAAAATAAAACGTCATGGTGTTACAAAGGGATATGCGGATAGGTGAGCTCCCCTTAAGATATCTGTTCGACACTTGATCTGACAGAACTCGAATCTGCCGTGCTGAAGGCAATGGCCCACTCAAACCAGTTTCCTTGGGATCAACTACCAACCTCTCGCTGTCACTGTCAGTCAACTACATCCCATCCAAATTCTCTGGTTTGAAGAATAGGAAGACGACGACGAACCCAGTTTACCGAAACGAGGTGGTGGATTGCAAGCTATGAACCTCGTTTGCCTCAAGGCAAAGGGAGGTTAAAATGGAACAGGTTCAAATGGATTCTCTTCGCTACCAATTTTTGGTATGTATTCCCTTACTCGTTAACTTCCACTTCTTACTCTATGGTAGCTCATCTTCTTCTCCATCGGCGCTCTCATCATGGTTCGATGTCTGGCCCAACGCGTGCAGAGAACAGGCTCCCCGAACCAATCCTATCAACAGCAGCGGCCTGCAGTGGCGTATTCACCTCCTTCATCGGCTGGTCCGGGCATTCTCCTCAATAATCGTAGTTTCCTAGCATGTTAAACCTTCACATGAATATCATTCACCTTCCTCGTCGCTCCAGGTTACATGACCTACAACCGCCGTACATTCAACCTTGAAGGTAAAATTAATGCACAATGGTCCCATACACTCGACAAGCGATCGATTGCGAAATCAAAACGAACTACAATGCTGTGGTTATTTCAGTCCTTTTGTCGAAGCTACTATCAGTCAAACGTGTTATGCGAGAAGTATCTTACCAGGATGTAAAGGTCCCTATCTGGTTTTCGAGAGGAAGTTGTTGGCACTTTGGATTAAAGCGGTATTTTCGTTGGTGCCAGTGCAGATTTTGGTTATGGTGGCTGGATTGTTGTGTTCGAATCATATAGGTTTGGGAAGGGGATGATGTCAGAGGCTTATCGACTGGATATAAACACGATGGCTGTGATTATGGACAACTACGCCAGGTACGTTACTCTTTTTTTCATTGGAGTTCTCAATCTAATCACCGCATCTAGTCAACTTGCAGCAAAATATGGAGCCGATATCGCACACAATATCCTTAAAGGTACACCTTCAAAATCGGTACTTGGTCATAATACTACCAACGCATCCACCCCTCTTGATTCGCCTCAACACGATATTCCTATGGATCCTTTCAAAACCAAGCATATGGTCACACCTAGAGCTTTCTATATTCTGAATGCAGAAGATGAACAATGGCTGGTTCGATGTTCAACGATTGGCATTTCCTCCCCCTCCCCAATGGACAACTTGCGATCTACACAGTATTGAGAAGCCTTTAATCAGGACTTTTCGTCCTTCCATTCGTTTCTTGTAACATCTTGCTTTGTCCTTCCTTTTCACTTGGGGAATTGGACCACACACCCTCTCTCTCCCATGTGCTCGCTACCTATATCCCGGGCTACCCACCCCCGTCCACGATCTCCTCTGGATCTTCTGAGTAAATCTCTCTTAACTCCTTTAAGTCGCTTTATCCACAATCCCAACCACTGAATCCAGTCTGCCTAGTGCCGACCGTCCAATAATCTGACTCCAACCCAGTCACCTGACCTAACCCGGTAGACATCCATCCAACTATCCTTGAAAACATTTATCGAACCATTATGTTTATCCTAAACCCCCCATTTTCCATCCACCATAAATATATATATTGCCAACGTTTACCTATTACTAAAGACCCTTTCCGCCGCCGAAATGATTTTAAAAGCATCTCACTTGCTACATCGCGACACATCAGCGTCTTCTGATGAGATTGCGTTGTTGAAACAAGTGCGTTTTGAACTTGTGGCCGCCCGCCTTGAATGGATGGATGATATATCAATGATATATATACTGCTAAGATTAACTTCAAGTCCAAAGGTGACTTGTAACTGGTACTAGCAGCCTGGCTGCCTGAGGTTCCTGAAGTTCGTGAGGCCTGCCTTTATTGTTATAAGTGTAGGTAGTAGCAATTATAAGGAGTACCGTCTAAAGTAAAGAAAGTAAAATCTCAAGAACTTCATTGCAGCGACCCCATGATCTTCCGAATCTGTCATGCATAGAATGATATGATGAACAGTGCAATGATGTTCCAATGGCTCGGCGCTCTGTTCTCAGTGATCTGAACTGACTGAACACTCAACTTGGCTCTCTTACAAGCATTTCATCACGATATCGATTACAAGACAAATGAATTACAAACTGAACTTTCTTTTGCTCAACTGCGAGTGGAAGAAGGAAGGACTTGGAGAGTACTTAAGAACTATTTCTGAAATGAACTGATTTCTATTTTTGGCGGTGATTGTATCAATCAGATAGGATCATAGATTTATCTGTATATTCCGGTAGCAGTCTATAAAGGCTTAATAAGGCCAAGTTGGAAAGCTTTGCTGCTTCAAACAAAAGTTTCTTAAAAAGTCTACCTGCAATCTACCACCACATCATGCCGCCCTCGCCAACAGAGCCCACGTGGCTTTGGGATTAATGAGCTTTGTCCTGTCATTGTGGAAGGATTCTTGTTTGGTAATATATTACATCTGTCGATATGATGAATCTGTGAGCCTGTTTCGGTTTAATTTGATAATTTCCAACTAATATAAATATATGTAGCCTCGGTTCGTTCGGAGTACAGTCGACAACCAGGAATTATTGTCTGCTTGGAAATTCACGAATTGTAATAATCAGCTTTTACTATTTCATTTCACAGAGTATTTTGGTAAGCGCTGGGAGCCACATATCTGCCAATGGTCACATAATAAGACTCGGAAATCATCTGATAATATCTTCCAGATCTACCGATGTTGGATTGTGTGGGGACGCATGACATCTGTTACAATTATTCCATTGCTTTTAGCATTGACGGCACTCGGTTGGTCAAATCTCTTGCAATTATAATCCACAATCCATGAACTAATTTTGTCAAGGTACCTCATTGTCGCAGATCCTGCCCGGACCGATATCGCACAATCGGTGTCATATCAGCTCCCTGTTTCTAATATTTCACTTAGTGGATGTAACTCAGTGCCTGTATTTGGCTATCGATGGCCTCATCATGGGCTTGATCGTCCTGAAGATTGTCATGGTGTACCTCGGAGTCCGGCCTTTCATGGCTCACAGCGGGAGGGAGAACAAATTTCGCCCCCTCGTCTTTGTAGTCTTCATCCTCATCGAGTCTGGCAGTGTGGTATTTGCGGCACAGCTATGTTATGTCTTCTTTTACTTCTCTCCTTATGGTGGTGTTGCGGCGGATGCATTCATTCTGAGAATAATCAGGGAGGTCCCTTTGAATGTAGGTGCTTAGTACCCCGAGTCACTCATCATTATTATGCTGAATGGGCTGATATTCTCAGGGAATAATACCAACTATCATTCTTGTACGAGACGCTTTGGGAATGTCGTACAATGATGTTACCCCATTATCGCAAACGATTGAAAGTTTGCACTTTGCCCATGATGATACTTCGGTGAATTCCAATCCAGAGGTTCAAGTTGAAGAGTTGGATGCCCCTGGGGGTAGTGGTGCTCAGGATATTGTTCAGGTTAATCGGTCGTCAGTAGAGTAATATGAATTTTCATTTGTAGACCATCTGTTAATTTATTCATGGTCCTATTAGTCTGAGAGAATGAACGAACTGGGAATTCCGAGTTCTCAGTGTTGAGATCTTTACAACCTCCCCCCAAAAATCGAATGGTATTGTGATCGGCTTCGTCGGATCTCGGACTTTGCAATTTTCATTCAAACTCAGATGAAGTGCCGCTGCACGTCGATTCCAAGGTCCGCCATCTTTCATTTCCACCAAATCTCCCGAAACTAACAGGCGTCAGCTACGTATACAGAACACTGGGAGTCCAGTTAGGAATATTCCAGTCGATTGGTGGAACACGAACGACCCCATAAAAGCATCTCCCTGGATTAGCTTTAAAATCAAAGTCATGGCATTACAAGGCATACGGGGCTCCTATCGTAAGATATCTGTTCGAAACTTGATCTGACAGAATTCGGATCTGCCGTGCTGAAGGCAATGGCCCACTCAAACCAGTCTCTCACGGGTCAACTTTTCATTGGGATCAACTACCAACCTCTCGCTGTCACCTATACCCTATCCAAATTCTCGGGTTTCAGGCATTGGAAAGGAGGAAGAGACGACGATGAACCCAATTTCCCGAAACGAGGTGGTGGATTACAGGCTTTCAAAGCCAATGAACCTCAAGGCAAAAGGAGGCTAACATCGCACAAGTTCTAATGGATTGTGTTCGCTAACAACCTTTTGGTATGTATTTCCTTACTCGTTAACTTCCACTTCTCACCGTATGCTAGCTTATGTTCTTCTCCATCGGCGCTCTCGCCCTCTGCCTCCTAACAGTCCCGAACTGGTGCTATCAACGATAGTGGCCTGCAGCGATGTCCTCACCCCCTCGTCGGCTCGTCCGTTATTCTTCTCAACAATCGTAGTTCCCTAGCTTAGTACACCTTCGATAAATTTCGCCGTCCTCATCACCTCAGGTTAGGTGACCTACAAACGCCGTGGATTCAATCTCGAAGGTAAAACGAGCACAATGGCTTCGTACATTGCACACAGGCGATCGATTGCGAATCCGAAACCAACTACAATGTTGTGGTTCTTTCAGTCCTTTCGTTATCGACTCGATATATGTACATGGCTGTGATTATGGATAATTCGGTCCAGTAAATTGCTCTTCTTTTTGCATTGGAGCTCAATCTAATCATCGCATCTAGTCAATACAGAGTCAATATAGCAAGTAGTATCCTCAAACGTACACCTTCAAAATCACAACTTGGTAATAATACCACCAACGCACCCACTCCTCTTGATCTCCTGAACACGATACTCCTATCCATCCTTCCAAGACCAAGTCAGGTTCACATATGAGCACACCTCGCACTTTCTAGGTTCTGAATACAGAGATAAATAATGTCTGGTTCAATGTTCAATGCCTCCTCCGCCCCCCGCCATGGAGAACCTTTTGTCGTTTCAGCATTATATTCAGAAGCCTTGCTTCGGGACTTTTCTTCTCCCCGTTCGTTTCTTGTACCATCTTGCTTTGTCCTTGCATTTCCCCCCTTCTATTGGAGAATTAGACCACACGCTCTCTCATCGGGCCTCACTACCTATTGGCTCACTACCTATATCAACTCTAAGCCGGGCTACCCACTACTAATCCCCGCCTGTGCGATCTCCTCCGGATCTTGCGATTAAATCTGCAGTCAACCCAACCACTGATCTACCTACGACCCATACATCGCGCATATATCCATCAGATACCAAACCAACAACGCCCCATCCCACTATGAACACATTCATCGAACATCCTTTCATCCATTCCATATTACGTTTATCTACCATCTTTTTCATCCGCTATATATACATATATATTATCAACATTCACCTATTACTAAAGACCTTACAAGCCGGATATCGGTAAATCTGGTAGTTAGATTAGATAGTCCAACGGTACGTGTATGTTCGTGCCAACCTTGCCATTCCAATGTGGCCTTTGCTAATTTGTGACAGGAAGCCCAACAGCCACCTCGACGCACGCTATTTGCATAAGCATTATATCTCTTTGCGACACATCATTCCGACTAGGAGGAAACAAGGATGTTTTGAACTTGCGCTGAAAATTGCAAGAACTTGATCGCATCCATCTTCCAAACTCGAATCTGTCATGCATAAAATGATATGATGAAAGATGTTTCGAGTCTAACTTCAATTAGATCTCACAAGCCTCAGCAGCGCGCTCTGACCCTGAACATTTCAAAGTTGAACGCCGTCGCCGTCGCACTTCACATTGGTGGAATTATATAATCATATTTTCAAGTGACGAGGTTGTGACGATCTGCCAGCTCCACACTCCTCCGTGAACTAGACTCTGTAGCCTTCGAAATAACTTGATATAATATTTTATTTCAACTTTCGGATGCTACCAAAATGCTCCAGATCCAAGATACACAACACTTTTTGAGAAGATGATGATAACAGGAGTCATGACTCATTTGGGCATTGTCCTCGACAAAAGCCACATTTAAATAATCTCCTAGCTGGGAAAAGGCCAAAAATAATTTCTGGTAGTATCATGTCTGATAGTGAAAGCCTTGTAGGAAAGGCATAGATAACTTATCAAGTACGTGACAAAGCGGACTTTTAAAAGGATTATATAATCCCATCGGAGCGAAATACAACGGCGACGGCGCTCAGCGCTCAACGTTCAACTTTGAACCTCCCTTATGTAAATAGAATCAATAAGATGATCACGGATTTACCTTCGCATTCCGGTCGCAGGCTATAAAGCCAAGTGGAAAGCTTCAAAACAGGCGTTTCTGGAAAGGCCTACTCGCAATCCTTCCACCACATCATGCCAACACCACTATCGTACTATGGGCCGGGTGTGTTGGTTTGGGTACAGTTCTTATGTCCTCTCGTTGTAGAAGGATTCTTGTTTGGTAATAATATATTACATCTGGCGACAAGTGATCTCACTAAACACAATATCATATTCAGGAGCTTATACCGGCGGTTTTGTTCTTTACCTATACCTCCATGCGATGAACACTCTGAAAGCCTCTGACGCAAAGCGAATTCTTATCTACCCACTTTGCATGCTCTATGGTCTATCTGCTGTTAATTTCGCTTTCGATATAAAGGATACGTGAGTAATTTTATAATATTAGCCTACTAACTAAAATAATGTACATGTAGCCTCATTGTCTTCGGATTTGTGATAGAGACAAGCCGGGAGTTATGTCTGCATTTCACTGTTACAAAGGTTGTAATATCCAGCTTTTACTTCCTCATTTCACAGAGTATTTTGGTAAGCGGTCCATTGGGCACATAATACGAATAATCTGATAATACCTTCCAGATCTACCGATGTTGGATTGTGTGGGGCCGCAGGACATCTGTTGCAATTATTCCATTGCTTTTGGCGTTTACGGCACTTGGTCGGTTGAATCTCTTGCAATTATAATCTACAATCCATGGACTGATTTTGTCACCTTTACTAAGGTACCACATTGTCGCAGATAAGAGGCGAGACCTGTATTTCAAAGGTTCCTTCTTTATATAAAGTAAATCGGTGCCTGTACTTGGCTATCGATGGTCTCGTCATGGGCTTGATCGTCCTGAAGATCGTCATGGTGTACCTAGGAGTCCGGCCTGTCATGGCTTATAGCGGGAGGGAGAACAAATTTCGCCCTCTCGTCTTTATATTCTTCATCGTGATCGAGTCTGGCAGCGTGCTATTTGCAGTACAGCTATGCTATGTCATCCTTTCCCTCCAACCTGTTCTTAATAGTACCGGTTTGCTGGCGGATTCGTTCATTACGAACATATTGACGCAGGTCCCTTTGAATGTAGGTGCCTGCTCAGTCATCATCATTTGATTATTATACTGAATAGATTGATATTCTCAGGGAATAATACCAACAATCATTCTTGTACGAGAGGCTTTGGGAATGTCGTACAATGGTACTACCCCATTATCGCAAACGATTGAAAGTTTGCACTTTGCCCATAATGATACTTCGGTGAATTCCAATCAGGAGGTTGAACAATGGGACGCCCAGGCCAGTGATGCTCAAGATATTGTCGAGGTTAATCGGTCCTCAACCTCATGACGGTCCTTCAATCCGAGTCGACGGACCCTACGCGTAGAGTAATATGACTTTTAATTTGTACATAGACATCCATTAAGTCCTATTTGTATGAGCGAAGCCGTTGCCCTGGGAATCTCTCACAGGACTACCGTGACCAAACTCTCGCTGTCACTGTCAGTCGAATGGGAAAGGAAGAGACGACGATGAACCCAATTTACCTAAACGAGATGGTGCATTACAAGGCTTCCAAAACCAATGAACCTCGTATGCCTCAAGCCAAAGGGAGGCTAAGATGGAACAAGTTCAAATGGATTCACCAACTTCTGACCCAATACTAGCTCATGTTCTTCTCCATCGGCTCTCTCGTCATGGTTCGATGTCTGGCAAAACGCAAATGTCATACGTACGGGCAGTAAACCCGAACTAAGACTATCAGCAGTAGCGGCCTGCGGCGGCGTCTTTACCCTCCTTCATCGGCTGGTCTGGCATTCTCCTCAACAATCGTAGTTTCCTAGCATTGTACGCCTTCAACCCAGGTTACATGACTTACAAACGCCGTACATTCAACCTCGAAGGTAAAATAAACGCCCAATAGTCCCGTTCATTTGACACAAAGGATCGATTGCGAATCCAAAACCAACTACAATGCTGTGGTTATTTCGGTCCTTTCATCGAAGCTATTATCACTCAAACGCCTTATCGAGGAGCACTTTACCAGATGTTAATGTCCCTATCTGGTTTTTGAGAGGAAGTTGTTGAGCCTTTGGTTTAAAGTCGTGTTTTTGTTGGTGCCGGTGCAGATTTTGGTTTTGGTGGCTGGATTGTTGTGTTCGAATCATATCACACATAGGTTTGATGATGCCAGGGGCTTATCAACTCGATATAAATACGATGGCTGTGATCACTGATTAAGGATAACTGCGCCAAGTACGTGGCTCTTTTGCTTCTTTTTTCCATCAAAGTTCAATCTAATAACCGCATCTAGTCTACTTGTAGAACGATATGGAGCTGATATCGCAAGCAATACCCTCAGACGTACACGTTCAAAATCAGTACTTGGTAATAACACCATCAACGCACGCACTCCTCTTGACTCTCCTCAACACGATATCGCTATGGATCCTTTCAAAACCAAGCATATGGGCACGCCCATCGCTTTCTAGATTTGAATGCAGAATACGAACAATGACTGGTTCAATGTTTAACGCCTAGCATTTCCTCCGCCCCCACCATGGACGATTTTCTTTAGCCTTTCATTAGGAATTTTGTTCCCCAATTCTTTTCTTGTCGCACCTTGCTTCGTCCTTCCCTTTCCCTCTTCTACGGACCACCCAATCTGACCCCATCATCCAATCCACTCACGCGCATATATATCCACCAGATACCAAACTTCCATCTAACTATCATCTATGCTTGAAAACATTGATCGAATATCCGTTCCTCCGTCCATCTTACCTTTATCTGTCCAGCCTAAGCCCCTTTTTTTCATCCGCTAAATGTGACAGTAGCCTGAGATTCCCAAAGTTCCTGAGGGCCTAAGTACAATTGTGGCAGGTTTTTCTTTACCTTATATTACAATCTTCGGTTTTTCTATTTGAATTTGACTTTATTGTTATTGTTATTGTTATAAGTAGCAAGTGTAAGCAGTACCGAGTAAGGTAAAGAGAGCAACATCTTCTTGATTGCACCGTCTTCCGAAATCTGTCACGCATAAAATGATACGATTCCAGTTCAATGATGTTCAAAGACAAGCCTCGGCGCTCTGATCCTCAGTGATCTGAACACTCTCGACTTGGCTCTCTCACAAGCACCTTGTCACGATATCGACTACAAGACAAATGAATTACAAACTCGAATTTATTTCGCGCACTGCGAGTGACGAAAGCAAGGAGAGTACTTAGGGACTATTTCTGAAAATTTGCACTGATTTTTCCCGAAGCGCCGGCCATCAATAAGATTGGATCAAAAAGATGGAATCATCGATTTATCTCTGTTCCGGTCGCAATCTATAAAGCCAAGCGGAACCCTCAAATACAAAGTTTCTTTCAAAAAAAGGGCTACTTGAAATCTACCACCACGTCATGTTCAGGTACTTGGTCCTATTCTACCACCACATCATGGTGCCCGGCCACTCCGAGTCAGAGACGGACTGGACCTACTACTGGACAATGAACCTTTGTCCTCTCGTTGTGGAAGGATTTTTGTTTGGTATGTCTTCATAAATATATTACATCTGGCGACGAAGGATCTCACTAAACACAATATAACGATATTCAGGACTTTATACTGGCTGTTTTGTTCTTTACCTATACATCCATGCGATGAACACTCTGAAAGATTCCGACGCCAAGAAAAATGTTCTTGTCTACCCACTTTGGATGCTCTATTGTCTGTCTACTGTTAATTTTCTATTGGATATAATGGATATGTGAGCCAGTTTCGTTCCTAGCAGTAATTTGTTGCTATAAGCCTACTAACTAATACAATATATATGTAGCTTCACTTATTTTAGCAAATCCCCGGTGCTAGAGAGACTCCTGCAGTATTGTCTGCAAATCAACATACAGATTGCAACATCCAGCTTTTACAATTTTATCTCACAGAGTATCTTGGTAAGGAGCCACAGACCTGCCTCAGGGCATAACGTACTATGAAAATTGACCTTCTTTCGATTTCTAGATCTACCGATGTTGGATTGTGTGGGGACGCAGGACGTCTGTTACAATTGTTCCATTGCTTTTGGCGTTTGCGGCACTTGGTTAGTCAATTCTCTTGCAATTATAATCTATAATCCGTGGACTGATTTGATCACCTTTACAAAGGTACCACATTGTCGCAAATAGGAGGCCAGCTGTGTAATATAAAGGCTCATAATTTATATTATACAAATCAGGGCCTGTACTTGGCTATCGATGGTCTCGTCATGGGATTAATCATCTCGAAGATTGTCATGGTGTACCTCAAAGTGCGGCCTGCCATGGCTCACAGTGGGAAGGAGAACAAATTTCGCCCTCTCGTCTTCATATTCTTCATCTTGATCGAGTCTGGCAGCGTGATATTTGTAGTACAGCTATGCTGTATCATCATTTCCTCCCGACTTTTTAGTAGCAATGAGGCAACTATGGCGTATACTTTCATTAGGAACATTTTGACGCAGGTGCCTTTGAATGTGGGTGCCTTAGTAGTGCTCACTCATTTATTATACTGAATGGGTTGATATTCTCAGGGGATAATACCAACAATCATTCTTGCACGGGACGCTTTAGGGATGTCGTACAATGATACTACCCCGTTATCGCAAACGATTGAAAGTTTGCACTTTGCCCATAATGATGACACTTCGGTGAATTCCAATCAAGAAGTTGGAGAGTTGGATGCCAGTGATGCTCAGGATATTGTTCAGGTCATAGTAACATGACTTTTAGTCCGTATACGTCCATCAATTTTATTAGGAGCAATGGGAATTTCTCACGGGGCAACGTTTCGTTGGGATCACCGCTCGCTGTCATTCAACTATAACCAATTCAAATTCTCTGATTTTAGGAATATGAACAGGAAAGGAGGCAAAGATGACGATGAACTCAATTTATCCAAATGACGTGATGGATTAGAAGCTTTCGTATGCCTCAAGGCAAATGGAGGCTAGTTCAACAAATGGATTCTCCTCGCTGCCAACCTTTCGGTATGTATTCCCTTACTCGTTAACTTCCACTTCTCAGCCTATGATAGCTCATGTTCCTCTCTTTCGCTGCTCTCGTCGTCTGCCTCCTAGTATGGTTCAATGTCGGGAAAAACACGTACAGGGAACATGCCCGAACTCATTTTACCAACAGTAGCGGCCTGCAGCGGCGTCTTCACCTACCTCGTCGGCTGGTCTGGTATTCTTCTCAACAATCGTAGTTTCCTAGCATGGTACACCTTCCTCAAACGCCGTACATTCAACCTCGAAGGTAAACTAAATGCACAATGGTCCCGTTTTGCAGAAGCATTATATCTCTTTGCGATACATCATTTCGACTAGCAGGAAACAAGGAAGTGTCATCGATGATGGATGGCCAAGTAGGCCTGTAATCGGACCATCAAAATGAGCAAAGCGCTCATTTGATAAATTGACACTTTGCCCATTTTGACGGTCTGCCACAGGTCTAGGACTGAAGTAGTAAGGCCAAATTTCAAGAAATTGATTGCACCTGGCATCTTCCGAATCTATTATGGATAAAATGAACGATAAAAGGTGTTCCAACGTCAATCTCACAAGCCTCAGTAGCGCGCGCTGACCTGAACGCTCTCAACTTGGCACCTCTCAAAGGGTATCTTATCATGATATCGATTACAAGACACAAATTCACCTTTCTTTTGCTCAATCGCGAGTGAAAAAAGGAAGAGTGCTTAAGAATTACTATCTCTAAAATGGACTGATTTCTATTTCGACATAGCCATCAACATCAATAGAATCAATAAGATCTGATCGGTCGTAGTCTATAAAGCTAAGTGGAAGGCCTCAAATGAAAGTTTCTTAAAGGCCCACCTTGCAATCTACCACCATATCATGTTCCTGTCGTACAATTCGCCAGAGATCTCTGGTCCTCTCAGGCTCATTGTAGGAGGGTTCTTATTTGGTAATAATATATTACGTCCGGCGATGGCAAATGATCTCAAGGCTAAACACAATATCATATTCAGGACTTTATACTGGCTGTTTTGTTCTTTACCTATACATCCATGTGATGAAGACTCTGGAAGCAAGTTCCGACGGAAAGCGAAAATTTCTTATCTATCCACTGTGCATGCTCTATGGCCTATCTGCTGTTAATTTCGCTTTGGAGATGAAGGATGTGTGAGCCTGTTTCAGTTCTAAATTTGATAATATAAGCCTACCAACTAATCTAATACATGCGTAGCGTCGTAGTGCAACAGACATTCCAGCAACTTTGTCTGCAGAACAATATACAGGTTGGAACATACAGCTTTTACTATTTCCTTTCACAGAGTATTTGGGTAAGCAACCACAGATCTGCCAGTGGGTGCATAATATGAAAATATCTTCCAGATCTACCGATGTTGGATTGTGTGGGGACGCAGGATGTCCGTTACAATTATTCCATTGCTTTTGGCGTTTGCGGCACTTGGTTGGTCAAATATCTTGCAATTATAATCTACAATCCATGGACTGATTTTGTCACCTTCACTAAGGTACCACATTGTCGCAGATGAAAGACGACTCAGACAAGAGCTGTATTTTAAATGTTCCTTATTTATTTACAGTAAATCAAGGCCTGTACTTGGCCATCGATGGTCTCGACATGGGCTTGATCGTCCTGAAGATTGTCATGGTGTACCTAGCAGTCCGGCCTGTGATGGCTCACAGCGGGAGGGAGAACAAATTTCGCCCTCTCGTCTTTATACTCTTCATCTTGATCGAGTCTGGAAGTGTGATATTTGTAACACAGCTATGCTCTATCATCCTTTACTTCCAACTTTTTAGTGGCAATGAGGTTACTATGGCGTATAATTTCATCAGGACCATATTGGCGCTGGCCCCTTTGAATGTAGGTGCTTATTGCTCAATCATCATTATTTGATTATTATACTGAGTGGGTTGATATTCTCAGGGAATAATACCAACAATCATTATTGTACGAGAAGCTTTGGGAATGTCGTACAATGATACTAGCTCGTTATCGCAAACGATTGAAAGTTTGCACTTTGCCCATAATGACGACACCTCGGGGAATTCCAATCAGGAGGTTGAACAGTTGGACGCCCAGGCCAGTGATGCTCAAGATATTGTTGAGGTTCATCGGTCCTCAACTTCATGACGGTCGTTCAATCCGAGTCGATGGACCCCATGCGTAAAGTAATATGAATTTTAATTTGTAGATATCCATTAATTTTATTCTTGGTCCTGATAGTATGAACGAATGAACTAATTGGGAATTCCGAGTTCTCAGTGTTGAGATCTTTACAACCTGAGCTCCCCCCAAAATCGAATGGGTTGGCGGTCGGCTTCTGGGTAGTCATCGGATCTCGGACTTTGCAATTTTAATTGAAACTCAGATGAAGTGCTGATGTTTGGCTCCGCGTCGAACCGAAAGTCCAAGTCTTTCATTCCACCAAATCTCTCGAAACTAACAGGCGTCATCTACAGAGCACTGGGAATCCAGTTAACAATCTTCCAGGATTGGATGAGCACGAACGACCCCACAAGTGCATCTCCCTGGATCAGCTTTAAAATAAAAGTCATGGCGTTACAAGGGATATGTGGATCAGTGAGCTCCTGTCGTCAGATGTATTCGACACTTGATCCGACAGAACTCAGATCTGGCGTGCTGAAGGCAATGGTCCACTCAAACCAGTCTCTCATGGAACAACGTTTCATTGGGATCAAGTACCAACCTCTCGCTGTCAGTCAACTACATCCCATCCAAACTCTCCGGTTTTAGGAATAGGAAAGGAGGAAAAGATGACGATGAACCCAAATTACCGAAATGAGGTGGTGGATTACAAGCTTTCAAACCCAATGAACCTCAAGGCAAAGGGAGGCTAAGATGGAACAAGTTCAAATGGGTTCTCTTCGTTACCAACTTTTTGGTATCTATTCCCTTACTTTGCGTCATTTTCCACTTCTCACTCTATGCTAGCTCATGTTCTTCTCCACCAGCGCTCTCGTCGTGGTTCAATGTCGGGCCAAACGCGTACAGGGAACAGGCCCGAACTCATCCTCCCAACAATAGCGGCCTGCAGCGGCGTCTTCACCTCCCTCATCGGCCGGTCCTGTATTCTTCTCAACTATCGTAGTTTCCTAGCATGGTGCACCCCTCTCACATGGATCACTTTCGCCTTCCTCGTCGCCCCACGTTATGTGACCTACAGACGCCGTACATTCAACCTCGAAGGTGAAATAATCGCACAATGGTCCCGTACATTCGACACAAGCGTTCGATTTCGAATCCAAAACCAACTAGAATGTTGTGGCTATTTCAGTCCTTTCCTTATCGACTCGCATAAATACGATGGCTGTGATCATTGATAATTACGACAAGTACGTCGTTCTCATTTTTTTCATTGGACTTCAATCTAATCATTGCATCTAGTCAACTTTCAGAAGAATATGGAGCCAATATCGCAAGCAATATCCTCAAACGTACAAGTTCAAAATCATTACTTGGCAATAATACCATCAACGCACACACTCCTCTTGACTCTCCTGAACGCGATACTCCTATGCATCCTTTCAGGACCAAGTCAGGTTCACATATGAGCATACCTCACGCTTTCTAGGTTCTGAATACAGAGATGAACAATGGCTGGTTCAATGTTCAACGCCTGGCATTTCCTCCACTACCCCGCCATGGAGGATTTTTTTCGTTTCAACATGGTATTCAGAAGCCTTGCCTCAGGACTTTTCTTCCCTCGTTCGTTTCTTGTAACATCATGTTGACCTTCCTTTCCCCCCTTCTATTAGAGACTTAGACCACACGCTGTCTCATCGGGCCCACTACCTACCTATATTGGCTCACTACCTATATCAATCTACCCTGGGCTACCCGCTACCAACCCCTGCCTGTTCACGATCTCTACCAGATCTCGTGAGTAAATCTGCAATCAATCCAACCACTGATCCACCTACGATCCGTACATCGCGCATATATCCACCAAATACCAAACCGCCAACGTTCCATCTAACTATCCGTACATCGCGCATATATCCACCAAATACCAAAACCACCAACGTTCCATCTAACTATCCATGAAAACATTTATCGAACATCTGTTCCTCTATCCAAATTATGTTTATCTATCCATCTTATCATCCGCTATATATATATATATATTGTCAACGTTCACCTATTACTAAATACCTTGCGGATGTCGATAAGTCCAGTAGTTAGATTAGATTGTGTTCGTGTCTTCTCAATGCTAATTCATGACGGGAAGCCCAACAGTCACCTCGACGCACGCCCAAAAGAAATACACTATTTGCACAAGCATTACATCTCTTTTTGCGACACATCATTTTGACTAGGAGGAAACAAGGATGGTTTGAACTTGCGCTATCTTGGGTAGATGGATGGATGGATGGAAGATTTCAAGAACTTGCATCTATCTTTCGAACTCGAATCTCATGTATAAAATGATATGATGAAAGACAGTGTTCCGAGTCTAAGGTCAATCTCACAAGCCTCAGCGGCGCGCTCTGACCTGAACACTCTCAACTTGGCACTCTCAAAGATACCTTTTCACGATATCGATTACAAGACAAATAAATCACAAACTCAACCTTTCTTTTGCCAGTGCTCAACTGCGAGTGGAAAAAGGAAGGAGAGTACTTATGTAAGAACTACTACCTCTGATTTTTATTTTGGGCGATGACCATCAGTTTCAATAGTATCAATATAAGATAGGATCATCTATTTATCTGTGTATTCTGGTCACAGTCTATAAAGCCAAGTTGAAAGCTTCAAATAAAAAAATTCTTACACGGCCTACTTGCAATCTACCACCACATCATGCCATTCATAGCCTCGGACGTGGTATGGTTTAATTTGAAATACCAAGTTTGTGGTCTCATTGTGGAAGGATCCTTGTTCGGTGACAATATTACATCTGGCGACATTTGACTCCTCACTAAACACAAGATTGATATTCAGGATTTTATACTGGCTGTTTTGTCCTTTATCTATACCTCCATGCGATTAACACTCTGAAAGCTTCCGACTCGGACGCAAGGCGAAATGTTCTTATCTACCCACTTTCCATGGTCTATGGTCTATGTGTTGTGAATTTCGTGATGAATATATTGACTACGTGAGCCTGCCAATTCGGTCCTAGCAGTAATTTGATGTTAAAAGCTTAATAACTAATATAATATATGTAGTAGCCTCTATCTTTCCTTTCTGTTGAACTCAGAGATGCCGAAGCTCTGGAACTCGCCAGGGTGTCTGCTAATCAATATACCGGCTGCAACATGGAGTTTTTACTATTTTCTTTCACAGAGTATTTTGGTAAGTAAGCACAGATCTGCTAGTGCGCACACAATATGAAATCATCTGATAAGACCTTCCAGATCTACCGATGTTGGGTTCTGTGGAAACGCAGGACGTCTGTTATAATTATTCCATTGCTTTTGGCGTTTGCGGCACTTGGTTGGTCAAATATTTTGGGGTTATAATCTACATTGAATCTACAATGCGTGGACTGAACCTTTACTTAAGGTATCACATTGTCGCAGATAAGCAAGTCGCAGATAAGCAACGACACGGTGCTGTGTATTTCAAAGGTTCCACATTTCTTTATGGAATATCAAGCTCCGTACTTGGTTATCGATGGTCTCGTCATGGGTTTGATTGTCCTGAAGATTGTCATGGTGTACCTAGAAGTGCGGCCTGTCATGGCTCACAGCGGGAGGGAGAACAAATTTCGCCCTCTCCCCTTCATATTCTTCATATTGATCGAGTCTGGCAGTGTGACATTTGTAGCACAGCTATTCTATGTCATCCTTTACGTGTGGCAATTCGCTTTTAATTATGCCTCGGGCCCATTTGAGGCATATGTCTTCATTGGGAAAATATTAACGCAGGTCCCTTTGAATGTAGGTGCCCTAGTTCTCACTCAATTATTATACTGAATGGGTTGATATTCTCAGGGAATAGTACCAACCATCATTCTTGTGCGAGAAGCTTTGGGAATGTCGTACAATGATATTACCCCATTATCGCAAACGATTGAAAGTTTGCACTTTGCCCATAATGATGACACCTCGGGGAATTCCAATCAGGAGGTTGAACAGTTGGATGCCCAGGCCAGTGATGCTCAAGATATTGTTGAGGTTAATCGGTCGTCAAATTCATGACGGTCGTTCAATCCGAGTCGACGGACCCTATTATGCGCAGAGTAATATGACTTTTAGTTTATGTACATCCATTAAATCGGTCGTCAACTTCATGACGGTCGTTCAATCCGAGTCGACGGACCCTAGTAGTATGCGTAGAGTAATATGACCTTAAATATGAATTTTAGTTTGTATACATCCATTAATTTAATTATTAGTTCCTATGAGCGGCTGAATATTGATTTTGAAACCCCTGGGCCCTGGTACTTAATTTACGACGAAGCACCAATGATGGGATAACAAAGTCCCTTGTAAACATTAGTGATGCCGGCTCGATCAGTCGTTATAAATTTCCTTTATAGGTTCTGTATTTATAGAACATGTAAAATTTCGGCGACCCGACCAGACTTAATCATGGAACTACCTATGTTATCGCTTGTCCACATAATCAACGGAATAATATCTTTTGTTCGGTGACTGAATGGAGTTGAAGCTTGGTGATTCTGTGCTAATTCGAATGTTCGTCCGTTCGATGAATTACAGAATAATAATAAAAATTGGAGGCGAACCAATAACCCTTGTAATCCACAATAAGATCAAGCAAGCTTTTGAAATTTGAATACTCTATCGAACGGAGGAACACCGCCAGCTGAAAGTTGGGCACTCAACTATACAGATCATTGATTCCGATCATTGCTCGATCATGAACAGTTAAAATGGCGTACTCATCGTCGCAATATTGAAGCTTGAAATTAATTCAAAGCTTTTCATATCCAGAGGCTTCTGGGAACTGCGTGATTGAGCCAGGGATGGCTTTGACCCTCCACAAAAAGATATCTGCTCCGGCTGTGATAATGTATACCCGCAGCAATATCACGTCAAAAATCGATGCAGCATTTGTTGTGCCTCACATGTTACACGACCCTTGAAATTAATCAAAGCCTAGTTTTCATATCCAAAGGTTCTTTGGAGTGGAGCTGCTGCGTGATTGAGCCAGGATGACTTTGACCCTAGAGATGTACTGCGGCTGCGTTAATTATCCGCAGCAATATCACACGTCAAAAATCGATTGCAGTCTTTGTTGTATCCCACCTTAACATGTCTTGGAAAAAATTGCGAAAGATAATTGAATCATCCAATAAATTTAGATAGATAGTGATATCAATCATATCGTTATTAGTCAGGTTGGCTAAAGGCTGAGAAAGCCGACCAATGTCCGATTCACTCGCTGCGCGAAGTACGCAAGAAGTCAGGGCTTACCAACTTCATCGTCTCCTTAAGCATATATAAGAGAAGAGATATAAGCTACGAGCAGTATAGCAACTGACCTCAACGTCGTGTAGCCACATCCTCCAAGTTTTAACGCAGTATGTCATCCACCCTCAATATTGGCTTACTCCTCTTCCCCGTATACCAATGGCTCGATGCTGCGGGATCCGTCGACTACCTCAATAACCATTCCCAAGCGATGTTGGGGCAACTCAACATTCCCAAAGCCATTCTTGACAAAGCCCCGATCATCGTTTGGCATTACATCTCCTCCGATCTCACTCCAATCCGAGCGAGCTCAGGACCCCTTCAGATTCCCTCATGCACTTATGCAAATTGCCCCCCACTCGACTATCTCGTGGTTCCAGGCCCAGACCCAGCTGCACCACTTCCTGAAGGCTGCGCTGCGTTCCTACACGAACGTGTCCCAACACTCAAGGCATTGCTTACAGTGTGCACCGGCTCTATGGCGATCGCTCAAGCGGGCATTCTCGACGGATTGCACGTTTGTTCAAACAAGGTTGCATTAAAGATGTTCGCAGAGGCTGGTATCTTGAATAAGAAGGTGAAATGGGTTGGAGACAGAAGGTGGATCGTGGACGGCAAGGTCTGGAGCGCGGCGGGCATTACGGCGGGTATCGATCTTGTTGCCGAATTTGCGAGGGTCCACTTCGATCCAGAGGTGGTAGAATTGGCGAAATTGCTCTCAGAATATGAGTCTAATCCCGCTCAGCCCGATCCCTTCGCCAAAATACTCCAAGGTATAAAGTTGAACGAGTCCGAGGATTGTTAGAAAGTGGCGATGTCGGGCATTTTGAAGTTGGTAGCCACAGTGATATGTAATGAATCGATACAAGTTCATGGTCAAACCGTAAATTCTGGATTATGCAGGCTTCAACTTGACTAAGGCGTTATGAAAATTTGCATCATGCTGTGAGTAAACTGGGGTCGCATGTTAGCCAAATATCGTTGGATATATTAGGGAGCTGAAGAATAATGCAAATATAACGCACTTGTATTGCTATTGACACGAACGAGTTCATCATTTTCAATCTAAACATGTTGGAAACTCTGATGTGATTATGGAGGAGCCCAATTCATAACTAGGTCCAGCATCAGTTCATAGCGAGAAAACATTCAAGATGGCTTACCAAGAATTCGAATAAATATACACATCCACAATCCAATGTTGAACTCTTCTACTGAACCTTGTGGCAAGGACTACTTTTTCGTTTTCTTACTCTCAACGAATAGGACCCGTTGTTTCACTAAGACGATGGTCAGAATGTGTCCGAAAAAAAGGCAAGGTAAATGGAGTACCTTTTGGGTCGTATTTAACAGCGGAAAGCTTAGGACCTTGTCGTACACGTTGCGTGGTGTAAAAGAACCCAGTTTGAGCTGTTGAGATTAGACGAACGATTATCGTCCTATGACTGCGTAAGATGGAACGTGACGATCATTAAACAAGGCATGAGCCCTACCTGGCCTTACTTTTCGCGCCCATGACAACTGCAACCAAACTTCAAGCAAAGACGAGAGAGAGGCTTAAAACACCAGTGTTTGGCGAAAGATTGCACCATACACAACTGTCAACAGCCGACGATCCGATGCGCACAAAATAAATAAATAAATAAATAATGGTAATAAATGACTTGAATAAAAATCCACTTTCGCAGTTTCTATCCTCTGACTTGATATGAGAGCGTTTGCTACCAAGGAAAGAACCATCCAACCCATGCGCGAGTCCACTTATTATGGTTGGTGGAATTCCGGCTAAAAGCATCAGGAAGTAGTCCATTTTCGAGTCACTGACTGTGTGCTGACTTCCACGTTCCGGGATCATCTAGTGGATTAGAATCATTGGTAGGCGACTTCAATCCAGTTGGAGTGATGCAGAGAGGATCAATATTCAATCTTCATGCATCATGGCCGCCTCCGGGAGACGGTGATAGACCGTTCGTCATACGGATCATCCAAATTGAAAGATGGCTCGCTGTTCTTACGATAATGCTCAATGAAGGCTTCGCCTAGTTGGTCCAGGAGTTTGTTGACACCAAGGTTCTTGAATTGGGTGAGGCCTCATTTACTTCGATCAATGGAACACTGTGTTAACACATTCACCTTCTCGCGACCAACTACCTACCCACTGAGAGGGGGATACTGTCGTAAAAGACAAGTTGTGTCCGTCTAGAAAGAACAAGAGGTTCCATCGGATGTTTCATATAGAGTAGAACATCGTAGATGAAGATGCATAAGGCAGACTCTATATCATCCTATAGCGTATATGTTACAGCAGGACCCTCGTTCCGTAGGATCTTCGCGAAAAATAAATGCCCAAGTGCCCTGCATATACACTGTCAGTATCTACAAAATTAGGCATGAACCATAACTCACGGTACGTCCGGAACGTCGCTCGCCTTTATGCTTCTGCCACAGTACGCATATATCCCAGTCGATAAGAATGCCTCCACATTCTTGGGTTTTTTTATCTTTAACGATCATTACGTTGCCGGCGCTGAGATCGAGATGTAATATACCAGCTTTGTACACCTGTTGAGCGCCTGGTAGAGGTTGTTAGAATGGCCAACCAAAGAAAACGGATGAAACACGCACCTTCAACCGCATCGGCAATACAGGATGGCAGTACTTTGCACCAGATAAACGGTGATAAATTACGAGCGACAGCATCCAAAATAATACAATCGCAAACCATTTTGGATTTGGTCTTTGATTCCGAAGAGAGCTTGGCAACTCATTTCTGCTTTTCCATCCCCAGCCCAAGAACGTCGCTGCCCAAACGCATAGATCCACATGCTTCACATCCTGTTCCTTCAGCGTCTGGTAGATAAATTACTTCGAGAGCCGTACGCTGCGATTCCTCCAGAAAGGATATTGTAGGCTTCTTTCGATTCTTTACGTTCTCTTCATAGGGATAGGCTAGACAGCATCTAGTGGCACGATAAAAAAGATACAGACAAGCACGCCTATATTTCGGAGGCGGAATGAAGAAGGTTTCTTGGTCGTCCGTTTTGTCGTCTGTCACGTCCACGCAAAATAATCCTTCAAAGGAGAGGGGTTGTCACCACGCTTGAACTTAAGTACCACCATACCAAGCGGATCGGTGATACTGCTCAAAGGCGTCGCACACGGACTTTGGAGGATGCTTCTTGTGTAGCTCGGGGGTGGAACCCTCTCTGACCAAGTGTGAGTTGGCCATAGCGCAAATAGAAGTTGAAGATGTGGAATGGGTGCTTGGTGTAATCGAATCGACGAGTGACGACGGCTCCTCGACAGTCCCAGCCAATGAAGCGAGCGTATCGACCAAGATTCAACATTGAGAAGAAGTGATTTCGAAAAGACATGGACAGAACGACGGCGCTTGCTTAGGCAGCAATCTGGCCAAGTCTGTAGATACCAAGCTCGGTGTCGGTCTCAGCATTAGAGGAGGCGGAGGGTGTTGGTATGCCTCATCCTCATCAGCCTCGGTATCCTGCTCCTGCTCCTCCTGCTCCTCCCCGTCTGCGTCCACGCCTTCGAATTAGTCTGCGCTCCTTGGGCCTCTCGTTTGAGACATGCTGGAATGCATCGTAGCCAAGGTCAAGTTTGGATTCTTGATGAGTCTGTTGGCGAGAGAAGTTGGTACGGTTCGGTTCGGTCGTCGTTCCAGTAGGTAGAAATATCTGGGCAGAGGTTGTTGCAAGAGGTATCTGGTTGGTCGGTGTTTAGAAAGCGGAAAGTCTGCAGCTTTGAAAAGTTGGCCTTTGTCAACGCGGCCTTTTGTGACCCATTCAAGAGCTTTCACCTGAGACAGATATAAATTATACCTTCATATAATCATTATCAAAGACAGACTCACAAAGGGTCTATACATCAAGCTTGCCTTCTGCCTTCGTTCAGGAACAATGCTCCGCAGATCCTTCAGACGTTGATTTTGGGGGCGTCTTCCCGTGTAAGCGTAGAGCGTCGTGCCGTTCCAAGGTAGGAAATTTTCAATGAACATCTGGGGATCCAATCCGACGAGATGGTGACTTTTGTTCTCCAGGGCGATCCTTTCATAGCCTTTCTTCATATGCCTGGTCGCGTCCATTGAGAACGAGTAGTTACAGTCCTATGAGCACTAGCGTTCTGTTGAGCTGGCGGCAAGCTAAGAAAAAAGACGCAAACTGAAAGACTGATGACAGTGAAAGCAACTGAGCGTTTCCTGCAAACGTGACCCACGACATCACATCAATTTCGCAACTCAGGTGACAGAAACGAAAAGTAGAGAGAGAAAAGGACCAAAAAATAGGGATAGGTGAGCGACTTTGATATGAATTGCATGTGCATCCGGTAGTAACTGAGCGCTGACGAAATCAAAGACATTCAGTGAACCGACACGACTTTCAGGAGACGCCTGAGGTAAAATTACAGGGTTATGGGTCACTGTGGGCGTGAGAGCTAAGAGGGTTCGACCATACTGTCAGGCTGGGAGTCGGCGACGATGGTGAGTACTTAGATAATTAAATATTCAAATAATAGTTCATCAAGTCTTCAACCTTCAGATTCAACCTTCAACCTTCAATGCTATCTCTCTCACAGTATTTTTCCTGGCCACCTTCATTAAAAGCCATCCTTCAAAAACAGAAATGCCGCTTATTTATTATGGCACCATATCCTATAATCCTACATATGACCGACCCATAACCCACGTAAAGAATCGTCCCACAATTCTACAACTTTGACAGCATTCAGCAGTAGGGAATTCCACCACTCCAAGAAACATATTGGCCGAAAGAAAGGGCAACCCAGTCTCCATTGGTTAGCTTAGCCCAGCCTCTAGATAAAAAAAGGACCATATGAGCAACTCACACACATTAAATGCGAGCAGAGACAACTTACGGATCACCATTGACGACAGTGGTATCGTCTTGTGTGTAACAGACAATGTCGATGTGAGTGCCTATGGCGTATTGGCCATTGGCGGTGCAAGTGATCTGCGGGCATGCGCGGTGCTTCAGACCGTCAACCTCGACCGTACCACTATTGATACGTTTCTCAAGAGCACGTTTTCCGTCTGGGGGAGTGTAAATGGTAGGTTCCGCCGCTGCTGGTGCAGGCTCCGGCAGTGCCATAACAGAAGTGCCAGTGAGAACGAGAGCGATCAATGGGATAAGAGAGAATTTCATCTTTAGTGAACGTGAGGTGAAGAACACTTGTGCTGAAGTACTAGTCCTTTCGTTGGTTGGCTTTTATACCCAACACCGCAAGATGTGCCTGGATAGAATATGAACGGGATGGCGCAAAAGTGATAATAATCTTAAGTTTGCATTGCCTCTCCATAATCAATGCGGAGAGGTGAACGATGAAGGAAATTTTTGCTTGGAAACCCTAAGCCAACGAAATGTCGTGGTAAGCGGTCATGTGCTCGATTATTACCAGCTTCTGGCAGCGGCTCAGCATTGAAGGGGCCTCACAAACGCCATTTGGGATGCGTTTTAATTCATTGAAGCTTTGTAGCAGCATGCTAGCGCGCTGTCGGTACAACGCGTAAAACAGTTCAGATCTATGTCAAAGTGGAGTTGTGGTTGATACATACAACAAAATGCATGTATATTGCCCTTTATGTGAACGCTTCAATTTTGTGACAGCACGCGTTTCAGATATCTTTCTTGAAATGTTTGAGTCAGAGAACGCCCAGAATTAAGATACCAATGATACATGACCGTCCGCATATACTTTTTGAGGGCCTTACACTGGTAGTAAGACCGCATAGGACTAGCCTTAAAGCTTCTGGCTCTGATTCAGGATCTCCGAGCGGTAAAAATAAGGACAACGAAAAGCATAGGAAAAAGTAGAGACACGTCTTCTGGGGACAAACTCAGGAAACCAGCGAAAACGAAAGCCGCAGCCTTCGCTGCTGATAGCAACGCGGAAATGGATGGGGGCAAGGCCGAAACCCACACCCAAGGCCCAAGGTCGCTGATGGTGGTGTGGAAGGATGGTTGAAGCCCAACCCTAAAGCTCCCTATAGGGAAGAAGGGTTCGGGGGATGCCATGAAAAGACCTAACGAAAAGTAGACATGCCAAGCCAAGACGAAAACCTAAACCCGGTACTTTCTGCTTTAGCTTTACTTGAACGTAATTGAAATCAACGGCCAAGTCGATGAAGAATGACAATGGCGTGATGGATGTTGACAGGGAGCGTCCGAAGCAGAAGGATGACGATGCTGAAACTGAAGTCAAGCCTCCCAGAACGTTGAAGAAGGCGGATTGTTTCTCTTCCTCCGACCTGGTCTGGTGTCGAAGGGAGGGTGCCGTACTTGATTCCTCCTTTATTATTTATGGAGGTTCTTTTTTATTCCTGCAACTACGGCAGGCCCAAGCCAAAACCTGTGAATATAAAAACGTTATCACAAAGAACTTCTCAGCTGGAAGCAAATCTAGGGAATACTAAGAACGGGCCTCTCGGCGGCACATCTGGAAGACAACTGCAACTTAAAATATAAGTGATAATATATATATATATAAAATAGTACCGGATGCATGTCGGACTGCCAACCGTCTAAGAGCCGCTTGGCTATTATATTAGTACGGTACCTGTCCCTTTTGAGCTGCTGTGGACGCCTTCTGCGCTAGATCCTGAGCTTTGTCGCAGAATGGTTTGCTTCATGATTGGAGCAATGGCCGGAAATTGATGCATTGGAACTTCACTAAGAGCCCATAAATATCCCGAGTCCTGACCATCGTCATCAATTCAAGCTGCGTCGACAATTCATATCCTTTCCGTGACCCATCTGGCGTCAAGCCTAATATTGACTCCTAAGTCTAAGGAACTTTCATCCAAACTTGAATTCATAGCATCAAAGAGTCCAGACAAGGGTGGTAGAGAAGCGAGGGGCAATATTCGACGGGCCTTAGGATGCGCCCCTCACAATCGATTCAACACTTCGGGGAGGAATTGAAATCTTGTGTATTTAGGCTGGTAACAAAGAATAAATATCATGCTGTGAACGCGAAGGGGGGCGCAAAGACGATACACTCGGGTATTTAAGTTGGTGACAAAGAAAGGGTGGAAGAGAAGGAGCTTGAAAATCTCGGTAGCGCTTATGTAACGGACAGCATTCTTGCGGTCTCTCTCCCACCTTGGTCCTCGTTGGGTCCTTGACCTCTGCATATCGAACACCACAACCCAGTATGAAGCGCATTTTTGGGATGTTTAAAAAGTCCAAGAAACCAAAAGATCTAACTCTAAGCATCACCGATGCACTTGCTTCAAGCCCTGCAGCATCGACTCCAACATCTCGGACAATCGTAACGAGCACCGCTGATCTCATGCCATCCGCTCCCGTTAGTGCTGCGACTGCGAGCGTCCAAGTTACTCAGGCCGCGGGCGTTACTGTAAGTATTCAACTTAGCCCCATCACATCGATATGAGTACTCAATCATTGTCGTCGATAAGACTACCCATGAATCCCAACTCTCCGCTTCGCCTTCCGCTTTAGCAATCAATGATCTTGCTCCTGTAGCACATCTAGAAGATCCCCCGCCCAATACTAATACCATAGCGCAAGCCAACTTAGGATCTACGGAATCAGAAAAAAATCCCTCGGTGAGTTGCTTATACCCAATGTTCTCGGCTTTATCTGATGATCAACAGACTCAGCTTTCTGGCCCGGCTTTCTTTGCGAATGCCCGGGATTTTGTCATTACTGGCGGCAATTTTGTAAGTCTTTTTCGTGTACTGTGAAAATGATTTAGCAATAATTGTACGTAGGTTCACTGCGAGACCTATAACGCCAATACTATTCTCCCTGCCAACACCGGCGAAGGCCAGACGAAGATCTATGTACCTCAGAAACCGAACTCCAGTCCATTGTTTACTGGACGGAAATCTGTACTCGACAAACTTGGAAAGGTTTTTGTTCATCGTGCTAATAGTAGACTGATGTCGAGGCGCTCTTGTCTCTTGTGGGGAATGGGAGGGATTGGAAAGACTCAGATCTGTCTCAAATTCATAGAAGGAACATCTGACAAGTATGTGTCTTTGCCCATTTGCAACACTGAATTCATTTGTTGTTCTAGTTATTCATATGTGTTCTGGGTTGATGCCTCCTCTGATGACAGTATTACAACATCTCTCAAGGGGATATCCAGCATTCCAGCTGCACAAGCTTCTGGTGTAGATGGATCAGCTGGGTCTGCCCTTCAGTGGATATCTTCTATCCCAGAGGAATGGCTGATTGTATATGATAATGCTGATGATATGCCTCCTGAGGTGGTGGCCAGGTTCTTCCCCCCAGGTAATGGAGGTAACATTCTGATCACTAGTCGAAACAGAATGATGGGAAGGCTTGTATCATTTGAGAACAGCATTGAGATCAATGAAATGGAGGAGGCAGATGCTATAACTCTGCTTCTCAAGGCTAGTCGCTTAGATCAATCAGCTGGCCATCTGCAAGCTGCTAAACAGATTGTCACTGAACTTGGTTACATCCCTCTTGCTGTTGATCATGCTGGTGCTTATATAGAAGCTGGGAAATGTGATATTAATAGATATCTCATGCAATTCTCCTTGCATCGTCAGACTCTCATGTCAGATGCTACATTCACAGGAGCATCAGACTATGACAAAACTGTGTATGGGACTTGGGAGCTATCTTTTAAAGAAATACAAAAGAGAGCTGGTGGACAATCCACTACTGGAAATGCACAAGCAGCCCATGCTGCACTCCTAATTCTTCAAATATGTGCTTTCTATCATCATAGCAATATTTCTAAAGACATATTCAGATCTGCTGCTGAAGAGTCCAGTGAACATGTTGATTGTGAGGTAGCTAAAAAGTTACCCCAGGCAATTGCTTTACTGGATCATACTCTACTTGGCTTGGACAGATATGGTCACTGGGATGACTTTATGTTTGGACAAGGAATTGGTGTGCTCTTTTCCTTCTCCTTGATGAAAAGAGGACAATCACATGAAATGTTGTCTGTTCATCCTCTGCTGCACTGCTGGAGTAGGGAGCGGATGTCAAAATCTGAGCAACAAAGAATGTGTGAGATGGGAAGCATAATATTGTCATGTGCAATTCCATGGAGATTCACAAGTCAGGATTATGCATTGCGGAAGTTAATTTTCTCACACATCAAGGCAAATGAGTTACATGGAAGTCAAGTGGGACTTTGCAAGCAGTACCATGATGATAAATACACCAATTTTGCACTAGTCATGAGGGAGAATGGAGATTGGAACATTGCAGCACAGCTAGATGATCAAGTTATGGACATGAGGATGAAGCTGCTTGGTGCAGAACATCCACACACCCTTAAGAGCAAGGAAAATTTAGCAAGGACATACTGTATGCAGAGAAGGTGGAATGAGGCAGAGGAACTTGAGGTCCAAGTAATGGATGTGAGGAAGAAAATCCTTGGTACAGAACATCCATTAACTCTCACAAGCATGGGAAATCTAGCACTCACATACCATAAGCAGAGAAGGTGGGATGAGGCAGAGGAGCTGGAGGTCCAAGTAATGGATGTAAGAAAGAAAATCCTTGGTCCAGAACATCCAAACACCCTCACAAGTATGGGAAATCTAGCAAGTACATACTATAAGCAGAGAAGATGGAATGAGGCAGAGCAGCTGGAGCTCCAAGTCATGGACATGAGTAAGAAGCTGCTTGGTGCAGAACATCCAGACACCCTCACGAGCATGGACAATCTAGCAACCACATACTATAAGCAGAGAAGGTGGAATGAGGCAGAGGAACTAGAAGTCCAAGTAATGGATGCAAGGAAGAAAGTCCTTGGTGCAGAACATCCAGACACCCTCACAAGCATGGAACATCTAGCAAGCACATACCATAAGAAGGGATTGTCCAATGAAGCAAAGCAGTTGAAACTTGAAGTTATAAATATAAGGAAAAAGATTGAAAGGGACCAAGTACAGTGTTAGTATGAAAGTGATCCCTACTGAGGAACTAAAGAACATTTGTAATCTACTTTATTTGATTTCAATTGAAGTGTGTTTTGAAATAAAAGATCAAATTCCAAACCTTTCTGCAGAGTATCTATAAAAGGTAACCTTATTCATCCTTAGTAAGTCCTAAGTTCCACAAAAATGGTAGATAGAATTGCAGACTCAATAGAATTATAAAATTTATATCATTGTAATATTGATTCTACTAGTAAGGAGCTGTTAGGGGACATCTACTGTAGTGAGTAACTACTGTGGACTTAGAGAAGAAGAGGTTGCCAGTAACCAAGTTTATACTAAGGTGTCATCTACAGACAACACCTGCTATCTTATATACAGGAGGACCCAAGTAACTACCCTGGGTCCTGATAATGATTGTACAGTAAGCTATAGAAATAGGACACATGTTTGCTAAGGAATGTGTGATAGACATCTACTTGGAGATGCACATGTGTAAACTACTTACTAATAGATGGCAGGTGGTACTCCTGTGAGTCCATGCATATCAATGTTTGTAATACCGTACTAGTGAGAGGGCAGGATGGAGTGTGTAAGTGTACATGTATATACCTACATAGTGTCCTCTTACAATGACCAATGTGAGTGGGAGATTGATCATATTGTTGTATCACTAGCCAAGGGATGGTAAGTGTTTAGGATCATGTTGATAGTGTAAACGATAGAGCATGGTGAAAGACATTGTGAATAAGTTAAGCAATGAGGATGATACAGTAATGTCAAATGAATGATTTTATTGACCAGGAATGCAGTTCAGGGCCACTTCCAAAACAGCCAAGTGAATTCCAAGTCCACTTTATTTTCATGATGGCAACTTTTAAGCTTTTTACCCATGCTACCAATCAATATTGGTGCACAATAGTGGCAGACTAGGCTTGAGGCTTCTTTTATGTGTTTTGTTTTATCATTATCTTTCCCTATTTCTTATTATCAATTGTTTTATTTCTTGATTGAATTTTATCTGCAATCTCCATCTTTCATTTACTCTGTTTTTTCAATCTCTCATTTTATCACATGAAAGTGTTTAATTCCATTAGCAATCTTTTACCTACTATTTTCTGGTATAAATATGAGAACTGAAATATGTAGCTACCAAGTAAAGTTCCTCTGACACCAGCTATGATGCACTTAACATTCAATGCTGCTTGGCTTCCATGCAAAAACAGGAGGTCTTTACACTCCCCCACATTGTCTGGCTGGAATTCCGCCGGACTGACCGGAGTCCGGCGGACTCCAGCGGACTCCAGAAAAGTCCGGTCAGAGTCCAGTCAGAGTCCGGTGAGAGTCCGGCGGAAGTCTGGTGGAAGTACAAAATATGCCTGTATCCCCTCCTAACCCTCCTAACCTAAGAATGCGCTACCGCGCGGACAGAAAATATCCCCATCCCTAAATATTAATCCTAAGCCCTAAGCCTAAGCCCTAAATCTAAATATAACCCTAAGCCTAACCTCTAAATCTAAATATAACCCTAAATTCCATCAAAAGTCCGGCGGATGTCCGGTGGAAGTCCGCCGGACTGTGACCAGACATACAGTCCAGGCATTTTTCTACTTTCACCAGACTCTGACCGGACTCTGACCGGACTCTGACCGGACTCTCACCGGACTCTCACTGGAATTTTACCAGAATTTTACTGGAGTCCGCCGGACTGCCAAAAGTCCGGCGGACTCTGGCCGGACAATGTGGGGGACTGTAAAGTACACAAAAACAGACTCCTTCACTACTCTTCTCATGACAGAAATTTGTCTATCTACTCTCTTTGGAGCATCTTACATTTTTTTGCCTGATGCAACCTTGTGTGGACTGGAGGTTTTCACCCTGCCACCATCTGGTTAGCATACAATTCATATTGCCTGAACTGAATTATCTCTCTTTAATGATGTCCATAGCTTATCAATTTTTGTATAGAGAGTGTCTAGTATATTAGAACTAAAACATGTAGATTAAAATAAAAAAATAGTCCCCCAGAGGTGTTGTGGAGGCACACTATGTCACAAATTAGTATTATGCAGCCAACCAATTGTTGGTTGGACTTTGAATGTTAGAAGAAAAAATATGATGTGCTGATTTTGTGCTGACAAGTGACCCTGCAGAGTAGGGGTGCACACTGTACCAATTCAGTGGTGGCTGTAGAGCTTCAGTGTCACATGGCTATGGTTAGGCCAATACCATACCATACTTAATCTTCCCTCAGTCTTCATGGTACAGTATGGGTAGCTAATGGCTGTTTTCTACTAAATTAATGAGACTACAATGAAATCTCTACTTGGAGCAGCTAACTAAATGTCCCTATGCCACTCTTGCCAACCAAAGCAGCTGTTTTACCAGCATGAGTACCTGTATTGTGTCTGGAACTAAACTAGCATGATGCAGCGAAATTGTATCACAGCCCCCCAAAAAAATATACTTGACAGCAACAGCAGAGCCATTAACTATCAGATAAACAGTGACACTCAAAGAATAATAATTTGACTTACCTGCAATAGATAAAACCTCACATTCAAGGAGATAAATATTTGGAATTGCAAGTGCCTTCCAAGCCACCACTGCAGAGGTTTGCATCTGTCAAAGTCCTCACAAGGGAGCTTGAAGAATTCTTCAAGCTCATTGACAACAACACAATCTTTTTTTGCATAGTGTGGGGATGACCACCTCCTGTTATGGTCATGGGAGCATCATGTCACATCACACAGCCAAAAGTGTGACAAACTGTGAAACACATGAATCTTTTGTTGCTCACTCAGTTTTGCATGCTTTACCTTGATTCTTTTTAGTGTAAAAAGTGTTAAAATATATTAGAAGCTTTAAAACCATAATTTATTGTCCAAATAATTAAGTTAAAGTGACATAAACTACCTAATCATCATCACATGACTCCCATGCATCTATATCCTCATTTCCTTCTTCTGGGAAGTCAAATTCCTCCCCAGACTCTGAAATATCATCTGTCTGTTTAAGGGGATTCCATTTTCCCATCATTGTAGAGATCCATTGCATCTCTCAAGGCCTGCCTAATCTCTTCAACTTTAGCACCACTCTGCTTGAAATTCTGCAAGTTTGGTGCTCCAGCACTGTGGAAAGCCTTTAAGTGATCTTTGAGGGCATTGTAGAAATTTGGTTGTCAGGTTTAAAGAATACGCAGTTGCAAGAGAGCTATAATTCAGTAGTGTAGTGCAATGATTGGATATCAGGTATATTGGTTTAAACCAATGATGATCAACCTCGACGGTTTACAGCTTATATACATAGAACATGTGGCTATGTCATATCTGCTATTGGACTGATATCAAAACTAATCAAATGATGCAATATTGCACAATACTGATACAATAAGATCAATATTTTCAACAGGCTTTTCCTTTAAGTGCAGTAACTTTGTCCAAGATTAGATCAATTCCAGCCAATCAAAGTTTAGTTTCTTTAACTGTTTGCTGCTTTTTTAGCCAATTTATTTACTCAGGTAGCCTCTCTGTGGTCAACCAACTCTTTCTTTCTCTGCTTCTCCTCTCCTTGAGACTCTTGGGCCATTTTATGCAGAAATGCATAATCTTCCTTCTCTGTAAACATTTTTGCCATAAATGCTTCAGTATCATTCCGGAAGTGCATTATCTGAAGTAGTGTCAGTTGAGGTTGTTTGCACATTATAACACAGAATGATCCAAGAGCACCTTCATTCACATCATTAGTGGCTGGCATCCAAGCCAGCTTCTTTTCCTCTACAGTTGCTTCATCAATTAAGCCACCAGGAGCAAATTCAGAAGTAAATCATTTCCATGTTTCTGCAGCACCTTAAAGAAAGTGACTAGTAGTGGTTTCAGATATGGTAGTTGTTAGGGCAACTGTGGTACTGACTTAGTCAGACTAGCAGGGGATCCAAAGTTAATAATATTTATAAGTAATAGGTTACATCAACTCACCTAGCAGGGGATCCAAAGAGGAAAGGATAGGGATCCCTGCTAGGATGGTGGGATATTGAAGTACTAATATGGACATAATAGAGATTGTGCTGTATTTAAGAATAAGAAGTAATTATACATGCCTAAGATATTCCTTACAGGTGTTAGGGCAACTGCGACGCTGACTTACTCAAGCTAGCAGGGGATCCAAAGTTAATAATATTTCAAAGGGATATCTACAAGTGACTCACCTAGCAGGGGATCCAAAGAGGAAAGGATGGGGATCCCTGCTAGGCTAAGGGGTATTTAAGTACTAATATGGACATAACAGAGATATAAAATAAATAAAGGAATGATACAATAATAATTAATTAATTAATTAAGAAGTGGTTTGATGTGAAAAATAAAAATAAAAGATGGAGTGAACTGGAGGATTGGAGCCAGAGCAGAGTTACGGAGTTCCAGAGTAGACCAGTGACAGAAGCAGAGTTGGACGGAAAGTCGGAGGTCGTTGGAAAGGTGGGATATATGATTCTGCGGTTGAGGTTTGGGTTGAAATTGGGTGTCCCCTAACAACAGGAAAAACATTATATTTGACCCAAAAATGCGAAATGAATGTCAATTGCCTGCCAAATATGAGGCTCCAAAGAGATTGAACATTATCCCTTCAACCACAGCACCTATGAGCATGATTTGCAGGAGGATTTTGCTTAGAATTTAAATTCCAATTGATGTACAAGTCCAAAATTTTAATTAGTGCCCCCTATGTCAAGATAGACCCTAAAAATGTGCACTTTAACATGGTTAGGGGCCAGTAATTAAAAATTTAAACTTGTAGAATTGAAACCATATACAAGTAGATGATTTTATCTCTGCAAATATAATCCTAAATCCCATCTGTCATGAAGATAATAGCCCAAGAAGGCACAGGTGGAAGCAAGAGATGCACTGGTGATTGTCATGGGTGAACTATAAAATTTTCCAGGTTTGGACCCATGGACATGTACATCTAAACATTCTCTACATTTTGCACATTTATTTGTCCAAAATGATGAAGAAATGAATAATCTATCGGTCCACCATGGTAGATCAATAATTGATGTGGAGGGAATTGAGTCACCTAATTTGGACATATTCTAAATTTGACGAAGCAGGGAAACCATGCAGGAGGTGTAGCCAGGCCATTTCTCAACAGATTTTGATAAAACAAATTGCAAAAAATCCAGAAAAAAAAAGAGCTACATGGTTCAAAGCAGAAAATTGTTCAAAATACACAAAATGTTAGGGCAACTGCGACGCTGACTTAGTCAAGCTAGCAGGGGATCCTAAATTAATATATTATAAACATGACTATGTGACTAACTCACCTAGCAGGGGATCCTAAAAGGAAAAGATAGGGATCCCTGCTAAGATGAGGAGCTATTTAAGTACAGATATGGACATAACGGATATATGAAAATAAATAAATAAATGGTATGAGAATAAAATAATAAAAGTGGTGTCATATGAAAGATAATAAAATAATAAAATAAAATAACATACTAAGTTCAGTTCAGGTCGGGCCCGATCAGGAGTGTGAAGAGTCGGGGCTGATTGGTTCAGACGAGCAGTCAAGTTTGCCAATGAGGTGGAGTGTAGATGTTTGGGAGTGAGATCAGGTTCGGGGCCGATCGGGAGTTGGGAGTTGGGCTTGAAATCGGGTGTCCTCTAACACAAAATTCCTTGTGACAATTCCTAGAAGGATCTGAATATCCATCCCCTTACCTTGTTCCTCATATCCTTCACTTAGGCCTCTTTGGCACTTGTAAGCTCATCCTTGATGAGGTTAGTGAGACTGGGGAGACATATTATTGAGATGATGAGCAGGATTAGAAGGATATGGATGATTGACATCAAAATATATAAGATTGTGGTCATAATATTGCAATTTTCCCAGAATATTTCATTTATTTAGGGGTAATATTCAGGATTATTGTATTATATACACTATACTATGTATACTTTGCAAAAAAAAATGGAGGGAAACGGTCAATAACTCAAGGAACTGCAACTGTATTAGTAAATGTGACACTAGTGGCTGTGTCACACAGTGTGACTGGGTCAGGCTGTTACCAGGGATTGTTCACCTCCACTAATAAGTCAAATTCTTGTGATCAGAATAGACTGTTGTTGTATGTTCGGATCCAAGGATGTAGTGTCTCCAATTGGTTAAAGCATGTATGATTGCTAAAAGTTCTTGGCCATAGATTTCATAATTTTGTTCTGTTGAGGAAAAACCTTTTGATAAGAAAGCTACAGGATGTTGGTCTCCATTCATGTCTGTCTGTGTAAGGACTGCACTGGAAGCATATTTTGAAGCATTGGATTCAATTTGGAAAGGTTGGGTAGGATCAGGCATTCATAAAACTGGTTCCTCTGCGAATCATTGTTTGAGTTGTTTGAAAGTTTCTTGACATTTATCTGTCCATTCAAAGAGTGTGTCTTTCTTCAAAAGATTATTCAATGGTTGACATAGGTCAGAGAAATGTTGGATAAATTGTTGATAAAAGTTTCCAAATCCTAAAAAGGATTGTACTTCTTTAACAGTGTGGAGAGCACAAATGTGATGTCGCAAGAAATTGGCTGTGTCACACAGTGACACCACATATGACTGGGTGTCACACATACTGAGGATTGTGCAACCCCATTATTAGAGAACAGCACAGAAATTGAACATTCCTTTCTGAATTCAATGTCAATCTTGTTCACTTGCCAGGAAACAAGATGATCCAATCCAATGCTTTATCTCAACAACCTGATTTCTGTCCCAGAGACAATAATGACAACAAAGACCTTTCCATGCTTCCTGATTCTTTATTTGTTAACCTCATTGATCTTAACCTACAACAACAAATAGCTAACTCTACCGATATAGACACCAACACTGCCAATGCATTATGATCATTACTTGAAAATGGACCTTCTAATTTAAGAAGTGATCTTGAAGACTGGTCTACTGAAGAATTCATGGGAAAACCAATTTTATTTTATAAAGAAAAGAACTACATTCCTCAAAATAGAGAACTTTGTAAGTGACATGTTTAGATTTCATGATGCACCAACTGCAGGACATCCAGGAGAATTAGAGACATATAATTCTATTTCTAAACACTACTGGTGGCCTGATCTTCATATTTTTGTGAAAAACTATGTGAAAGGATGTTTTAACTGTTAACAGTTTAAAATTAACAGGAACCCATCAAAACTGTCATTTATTCCTATCAAAGGACTTGTGGTTGACCATGGACTTACAAAGGGGGTGATTCTTATCCCTTGTGCAAAAACTTGTATTTCCAAAGTTATTGCTCAACTTCTCCTTGACAATCTTTACAAACAATTTGGACTCCCTGACAAGATAATTTCAGAGCAAGACCCTCAATTTACCGCAAAAGCTTTTGACAATCTTCTCAAACCCCCTGGAATTGAACATGCAAAACCACAGCATTCCATCCTCAATCTGATGGAACTACAGAAAAATTCAATCAAGAAATTGAAGCATATCTTTCTATATACTGCTTAAACAATTGGACAAATTGGTTACCTGCTCTAGTGTTGTTGAGGCTGGCTTGAGCAATTTTAGTATTTTTCAAATAACATGACACTATGTACTTTGATTGCTTAGTGTTGGGAGATGACCCCCCGGCTTATAGGGTCCGTTATACATGTAAATATTTATAGAATTTCTTAAGATTTATTGGAATTGATATTACCATCAAGCCATTTGTCAAGTGGCTTGATGGAAATATCAATTCCAATAAATCTAAAGAAATTCTATAAATATTTACACGTATAACGGACCCTATAAACCAGGGGGTCATCTCCCAACACTAAGCAATCAAAGTACATAGTGTCATGTTATTTGAAAAATACTAAAATTGCTCAAGCCAGCCTCAACAACACTAATCTGCTCTACCAACCCTTGAATTCACTCACAATAACCAACAATATTCCAGAAGAACACAAACCCCTTTTGAACTAATCATGGGATCTTCTCCTCTCACTATTCCCCTTTCATTTGAAAACACACAATTCCCTGCTGTTGAAGAATAAACATGGAAATTACTCAAATACCGAGAATAAGCCCTAGCAGCACATGAAATAGCACAACACCAAATGGAGAATAGAATCAAATCAAATTTCAAACCATTTCATGAAGGACAACTAGTCTGGTTAGACTCAAGAAACTTACAAATGAAATACAATAAGAAGATTGCTCCATGACGAGAAGGACCATCCAAAATCAAAAAAGTTCTTGGACCTCTCACCTATTGACTCAAACTCCCATAATCACGGAAGATTCACAATGTTTTCCATGCATATCTTTTGATGCCTTACATTGAAAATGAAGCTCATGGACCAAATTTCCTCAAACCACCTGCCAAAATTATCAATGGAGAAGAAGAATATGAAGTCAAAGCAATCATTGGACACCAAAAACAAGGTTGCAGATAATCAATACAAGATCCGATGGAAAGATTATCTGATCTCCAAAGCAACATGGGAACCAGAAGTCAACATCAAAAACACATTTGACATGCTATAAATCATTGTTTGTGTTGTTATAAAACACCAACCAGAGAGAAGTGGACCAGTTTTTAGGTCAAGAGACTCCCTTTTGTTCATTTAGGGAAGGTGTAACCTTAGACTTGTAACATACAGAGGTAGGGGAAAGAATAGAAATGAGGAGGATGAGGATGAGGATGACTAGAGAGGTGACTGAGGTGAGAGAGTATAGAGAAGAGGATAAATGAGAAAGAGTCTTCAGTAAGAGTATAGCAGTAGACAGTATGGATAGATTGACAGTAAAGGGCAGAAAAAGTGAACTTAAGGGAGGAATACACTGGGATTCCACTGAGATGATGACTGTAGAGGACTAAGAAGTGGATTGAGGGAAACTACCTATCCTGGTACAAAAGAGCAGTATTTATACCCTAAGGATGAGGCTATGTAGAACAATAACAAGGAAAGAAGTACATGCTGTCAAAGGGAGAATGATGAAAAGAGGACAGCTGCAAGAAGAAAAGAACAATGGAAAAGAAGAAGGAACAATAAAAAAATCTGTGAAGTGTCAAAGTGCGAGAGAAAAGAAGAGAAGGCAGTGGACATAGTCCAATAGCAAAAATATATCAACTCCATAGGCGTGTGGTCATGTCAAAAATGTGAAAGGTCCTGAGTCAACACTTGAAAGGCTCACCCTTGTTCCCAAGAAAATACTACTTGTCCATGATCCCATGTCACACAGCCTTGATAACACTTGACACTCTGCGAGAATAATCCTCTGCTGCTGATTCATCTGCAATTCCTGCTTAGTTGTGATCCTCCTGGCTTCAGGTACTGTGTGAATGGTGGTTTTGGCAGTGAATGATAAGATAAGAGGTAGATAATTGAGGATAGGGGACTGAGTGTGATCCAAGATAGATGGCTGAAGCAAAAACTTGTGGGTCCATAGCCACAACAACAATGACAAAGCCTCTGACATAATGGGAGATGTAGCTGATGTGTCCATAAATGGGCTGTTCTTGAAATGATGGACCAAAGATACAATCAAACATGAGCCAATGACCAATGTGAATAGTAGATTGATCACTTTGTTGGATTGCTAGCCAAGGAACAAATGGATGGTAGATGCTTAGGAGCATGTTGATAGTGTAAATGATGGAGAGCATGGTGACAGACATTGAGGATGTGATGAGCAATGAGGATGATAATGTTGAACAAATGATTTTATTGACCAGGAACGTGATTCAGGGCTGCTTCCAAAATAGGTAAGTGAATTCAAAGTCCACTTATTTTCATGATGGCAACTTTTAAGCTTTCTTCTCACACTACCAATCAGTATTGGTGTGTGATAACACTGGCAAATTACAACAAATCACATCAACTCTAACTCCATCACTGACATGTAAAAACATGCCTTATTTCTCAAGAGAACACAAAACCTTTGACAAAGATTTCTTTAACTTTATCGATTGAGTTTGTGATTTTACAGATGAAGTAACCGATATAAGAATTGCATTGGAAAATGGAGTCGATATTCCTCATATCCTTTCCCCCCCATTTGACCCATTCAAAACAAATGGAAAATATTGCTAAACATGCCTCAAATTCCTTCTATCTCTCCTTCTCACCTTGCTCATTCTCAAACCCCGATTTTTAATTTCACCCAAAACAAATTCTCTTCTTGTATTTCAACACAAACCAATTTCAACAACCTCACTCCTTTCCTTCAAACAACTCCTCTTTTGTACATAAAATTCCTTTATTTTCACCACATTAAATGATAAAGCAACAAGAACAAGAACTTGGGTATCAGAAAGAACAAGCCGACACATTATTTGACAATATGGTCAGCCATGGCCTAGTTGAACAAATTGAACCTCTTATCTGACTTAAACAAAGAAATTCCATTATCTTTTGACAACAATCACCTTCTCCTATTCAACAACAATCTCCCCTTCATATTCCTGAATCAACTTCTTCTCTTGGAACCTAAACAAATCCCATCATCATTGATGATGACAACAACATTGTTATAGAAAGACACTGTTCTATTTGTGACAAAAATGGTCATTCATCCTGACAATGTTTCTTATCTGTCACCAGTGATATGATTTTTGAAGTTGTTACAATCCGTTATATGTTACTCTGGTCCAGCTCCATCGGAGTTGTTTCCGGTAGTCCGTACTCCGTTCCAGTACTTTCCCTTGTCTCCAGTTCTACTCCTCCTACGTCCAACTCTGAGACTTCTCTGTATCATTCCGGCTCTTCCGACATCACTCCAAACTCATTACCACATCTTCACCACTACCACTATTTCTTTGTCATCACTTTCCCACTATCAGTCAGCACACCCACTATGGATTATTCACCCAAGAATGCAGGATCTTCTGGGAGCAGTATGCAGCACTTTATATTTATATTTTATATTTTGGTTGCTATTTATTTTATTATTTAAGTACTCAAAACTTGTATGTTTTCCTCAGTTGGAGCTGGGCAGCACAGCACATACGCTGAGGCCAAAGTCCTTTCCGTTACTTGTTCCGGTTCTGTTCTGTCCGATCCAGAGTGACTCTGACGTTACCCCTTTGTTTTAAACTTAACAGAAGTTGTCTATGTGGTATTTAGGAATTGTCTACAACAAATCCAACAACCAATATCCAACAACAATGTGTATTGTGTGAGTTGGGGTTTCCTTGAAAGTATAACCAGATACTCTTGAATAAAATAACAACACAAGTTTAAAGTCCAAATTACTTTAGACTATCTTTTCTGGCAACAAGTTTATGGTCCAATTTCTTATACCATGATATTTTTTTTATAGTGCTTTGATAGAACAAAGACAAGTCCCTTTAGGATTTAATATTCTCTGTCTATCCAAAACAAATGATTTTAAGTCCCAAAGGCAGACTATGAAACAGCTTTATAGTACAAGGATTAAAAATCCTCAGACTCTGACAAAGGATTTAATATTCCAACTTCAAAGACAAGTCTCTATAGGATTTAATATTCCTTGTTTAAACAGATCAAAGACAAGTCTCTTTAGGATTTAATATTCTTTGAACTGCTTGAAGTAGGACAAGTCCACTTGTAATTCCAATCTAACTTGTGCCAATTCACAGCAGTGAACCTTGGGAATGAAAGGAAGAGTGCAAATTCACTAATTTTACTGGTATTTTCTAGCTACCTTTATACATAAATGAGAAACAATATTAGGTAAGAGTCTGTAATGATGACTGATAATGATTTATGATGACAGATGATTTTATGATGTCATGTCTTGTTTTTGGATGATAAATCCTTGTTTCAGGATTATAAATCATGTTTTATGATAATAAATCTTGTTTCTAGATGATAAATCATGTTTTTAGATGATAAATCATATTTCTAGATGATTAATCTTGTTTTTTGATGACTGAGGATTGTTCTGTGATGTCATATGTCACAAAGTATTTCACTGTTTCAGGAACTTTATTGATGTTTACTGATATGTTCCTAGGACTTGACAAATTCCTTCATAGTTAGTGATTAACAGGGGTAACCCTTGGGTGTCTCAATGCTTACCCATACCCATACCCATGAGACCCCTACCCATTAAGCCCGTGGGTTTACCCATCAAAACAAGCCCAAAAACACCCAAAGCGACCCAGAAATGAGCAAGATATGTGCTAAATGATATGTTATATCATTTTGGCTATATCTCCACCAATTCTCATCTGTTTTGGATGTTCTAGGGCTATTTTTGTAGGTGGCAGGCACAGAAATCTGTAACCCTACCCATATTTATCTGTGCCTGGCCTGTTTACCTGCAGGAATTCAAAAACCCATGGCAATCACTATTCATAGTTGTAGACTTGATAGTTACTTTAGATTGCAAGTTGTTCATTTGACCATTATGGATTTTTGTATGGTTAGAGTCTGAACTTTTGTAGTATTATTTAACAGTATGATAAATAGATCAATCCAGATCATAGTTATTGTTAGGGCAAGTGCAACGCTGACTTAGTCAAGCTAGCAGGGGATCCTAAATTAATATATTATAAATGTGACTATAACTAACTCACCTAGCAGGGGATCCTAAAAGGAAAAGATAGGGATCCCTGATAAGGTGAGGAGGTATTTAAGTACAGATATGACATAACAGACATATGAAAATAAATAAATAAATGATACAAGAATACAATAATAAAAGTGGTGTCATATAAAATAATGAAATAATTACAAAGTCATATGTTTGGTTCAGGTCATGTCCGATTGAGAGTTGTGGTAGAGTCAGGCCTGATCAGTTCAGATGAGCAATCAAGTTTGCCAATGAGGTGGAATGTAGACATTTTAGGAGTTGAGTTGGGTTTGGGAGTAAGATTGGGTTTGGGACCAATCGGGAGTCAGGAGTTGGGCTTGAAATCAGGTGTCCCCTAACAGTTATCTGCTGATTAACATTCAAGACTTTGCAATTTCCAGTTTAATCAACACGTGTAGTGAACACTTTGACCCTTACACTATCAATTTGTAGATTAATTTATGGTTGGTTTATTGATCTTTTTGATTCAATTGAAGAATAATATTATGAAAAATTGAATAATCCATAGGTATTGTTAAGTTTAAACAAAGGGAAAACATTGGAGTAATTTCAGAATGGACAGAACAGAACCAGAACAAGTAACGGAAAGGATTATGGCCTCAGTGTATGTGCTGTGCCGCCCTACTCCTATAGTGTCCTGATTTCAGAACCAGAAGAGAAAGGAATAATATGGAAGCCTCAGTGACTTAGAGGACAAACAGGAGGAGGAAACTAAGTTGATATTTGAAACTGAGGAATATACACAAGCTTTGAGTACTTAAATAATAAAAGGCATAGAAACCAAAATATAAAAGATAAATATAAAGTGCTGCGTTCTGCTCCTGGAAGGTCCTGCATTCTTGGGTAAATAATCTGTAGCAGGTGTGCCGACTGATAGTGGGAAAGTGATGACAAAGAAATAGTCATTATGGTGAAGATGTGGTAATGGGTTTGGAGTAACATTGGAAGTGCTGGAATGATACAGAGAAGCCTTGGAGTTGGATGAAGGAAGACTAATTCTGGAAGTAAAGGAAAGCACTGGTATAGAGTACGGACTACCAGAAACAGCTCCATCAGAGCTGGACCGGAGAAACATATGACGTATGACAGAATGTAACAGGTATTCAATTTTCAGTCCTATCACTGGAGAACCAATTGTCTTGCAGAATGAACAACCACCAAACTAATATTGACTTTGCAATATTTGTCATAAAGAAAGTCATGGATGGCATCATTGTCCACTCAGAGAGAGAGAAGAGATTGATATTGATACTGGGTCGATTACAGAGTCATCAATGTAAAATGGGGGTAATGTTACGAACTTTTCCTTTCTTTCCTCTTTTTCATTTCCATCTACATATGTTTACCTTACCTTTTTCATTGTTTCACTTTATGTTTCACACACATGCATATGACTCATTGCATGAGTCATTTCTATTTTTACCTATGACTCTCTCTTTACATGTGGACAACTCATACTCATATGTGACTCATCTCTTTTATATAAATACCATATTTACTACAACTGTATTCTCTAGCTAGTTCTTGAGAACTGTATCTACTTTTCTTTCTATACCTTCCTCAAACTCTTAAGACAATACCTTGAGACTGTGAGGGGACATCATTGAACTGCTTATATACCACCAGCCAGGTGTCAAGCCAAGCTTGACATTGCGCCCTTTTGGCAAACTGGTTATGTGTAGTGTTACCAAAGTTCAGTTCAGTTTGGTTCTTCAACTGTGTTTGAAGAACCAAGAACCGAACTGAATGGTGTCTCACCAAACTGAACCAGAACCAGAACCAGAACCGATAGAACCAGTTCTGTTGGTTCGGTTCAGGTTCTAGAACCGGTTCAAACCACTGAACCATTCAAAAAAATCTAAGCCTCACAAACATGAGACATGCCAATGTTTTTTTCATTGTTGGTACATCCATGTTATTGCATTAATACCATTAAATTTAGTGGACTAGGAATATATTACAGTACAGAGCTGTCATCATAGAAAAAGGGTGGTAGGGGCTGAAAAACAGGTGGTACTGCATACTAGGTATTGGAAAACATGCTTGTCATCATCATTTGTTTGTCGTTGTCTTGAGTTCATTTGTTCATCATCGTTGTTGGTTTGTTTGTCATTGTTGTTTGTTCATTCATTATTGTTGCTATTTATTTGTTGTTCATTCATCATTGATGTTCATTCATCATTGTTGGTGGGTTGTTCTTGTCATTTGTTTGGTCACCGGTGTGATTCATCTGTTGTAGTTTACATTAGAATGAAATGAAAATTGTTGAAAAAAAAACTCCAAGGTTCCATGGTGAAAATGTAGGAGATATCCTGAGGCATTGGTGGGCCTGGTATGAATGGGATCACAAATGACGAGCTACATCAGCAGCTGTATGGTATTGTGGTGTGTATGTAGACTTGTATGTCATCACTTGTTCATCATTGTCATTTGTTCTCATTGTCATTGTTGTTCATGCATGTTTATTGTTTGTTCATCATTATTGTTTGTTCATCATCATCATCTATTCCTTGTCATTGTTCATTTGTCATGGTTGTCATTCATTCAATATCATATGTTGGCCATCAATCGTCTGTTGTAGTTTACATTAGAATCAAATTTAAATATAAAAACATACTGTACCTGCAATTAAATGCAGCCATTACATTCAAGCTTGCAAGAATGAGGTGTGACATTCACCAGTACTTTTCTGTCCCCCACCAGATCTGATCAGATCTGATCAGAATTGTTATATCTGACCAGTTCTGCTCAGATCTGCTCAGATCTGCTCAGATTCTGCTTGGATTCTGAGTGGATCCAAGTGGATCTGAGAAAATAGAGACCTACCAGCTACTTCTGTTAAGGTTTGGTTAAGGTTTGGTTAAGGTTTGGTTAAGGTTTGGGTCAAGGTTTGGTTAGGGTTTTATTAAGGTTAGGGAGGTATATAGTTTCCATTCTGATCTGACCATCTGAGCAGATCTGCTCAGAATGCCTGCCAAATCTGGTGGATCACAGCAAAGACCTCACATTCACCGTTATTGCGCACAATACTGATTGGTAGTGTGAGAAGAAAGCTTAAAAGTTGCCATCATAAAAATAAGTGGACTTTGAATTCACTTACCTATTTTGGAAGCAGCCCTGAATCATGTTCCTGGTCAATAAAATCATTTGTTCAACATTATCATCCTCATTGCTCATCACATCCTCAATGTCTGTCACCATGCTCTCCATCATTTACACTATCAACATGCTCCTAAGCATCTACCATCCATTTGTTCCTTGGCTAGCAATCCAACAAAGTGATCAATCTACTATTCACATTGGTCATTGGCTCATGTTTGATTGTATCTTTGGTCCATCATTTCAAGAACAGCCCATTTATGGACACATCAGCTACATCTCCCATTTTATGTCAGAGGCTTTGTCATTGTTGTTGTGGCTATGGACCCACAAGTTTTTGCTTCAGCCATCTATCTTGGATCACACTCAGTCCCCTATCCTCAATTATCTACCTCTTATCTTATCATTCACTGCCAAAACCACCATTCACACAGTACCTGAAGCCAGGAGGATCACAACTAAGCAGGAATTGCAGATGAATCAGCAGCAGAGGATTATTCTTGCAGTGTGTCAAGTGTTATCAAGGCTGCATGACATGGGATCATGGGCAAGTAGTATTTTCTTGGGAACAATGCTGCACCTTTCAAGTGTTGACTCAAGACCTTTCACATTTTTGACATGACTACACACCTATGGAGTTGATATATTTTTGCTATTGGACTATGTCCACTGCCTTCTCTTCTTTTCTCTCACCCCCTACCTCTGTGTGTTACAAGTCAAGGTTACACCTTCCCTAAACAACCAACAGGGAGACTCTTGACCTAAAGACTGGTCCACTGCTCTCTGGTTGGTGTCATATAACAACACAAACAATGATTTATACCATTTGTCTCTATTTTTCATTTGTTGTAATTGTTCATTTGTTCAAGTTGTCACCTGCTTGTTTGTTGTCATTCGTTCAACATCATTTATTGGCTATCATTCATCTGTCATAGTTAATATTAGAATTAAATTAGAATTAAAAAATATATGTCCTAACTTCAAGGGGGGTAGTGCCGCCCATCATTGTGCTCATCATCATGATGTGATGAAGTAGTACGGCTCATCGCCACTGTTGTTGTAAAATAGAAATAAAAACCCAAGAGTTGTCATCATTATTGTAGTGCATTAAAATAAGGGACTTACTAAAACTTATAGTAACTCCCCAGGTTGTTGGTGTTGTTGGTGTTGTTGGTGTTGTTGCTAGAGTCATTGGCGTTGTTGTCACCCAATGAGACTTTTCAAAGTCTGACTCCCAAAGCATCAGGTCTGGCACCTAACAACATTTGTAGATTATAATTAATATAAAATCATCAACTATCTATGGAAATTTTAGAAAAAAATACCATTAGAAAGTTTGGTTCAAACCGGCTAAAACCTGGTTCTCAAAATCCTAGAAAATTGAGAACCAAGAACTGAACAGACAGCCCAAAATCTTTGGACCAAACTGAACTGAACCTGAACTGACAGTTTGGTTCTTTCAGTTCTTGGTTTTTGCATCAGTTCAGAACTGAACTTTGGCATCACTAGTTATGTGGCTGGTCATTCCCTAACATAACAATGACATTCCCCCTGTTCCCCATACATCAGCAAACTCCGGAAAATGCCATAGATTATGTAGCAAATCTGTAGCACCACAGATGTTTGTACTAAATCTGCAGTTCTGTAGAATTACATAGTATTTCCATAGGTCCCTGTAGTGTCCCTGTAGATGCTATGTAGAACAATCTAGAAATGTTGTAGGATACTGGTAGTTAGACAAGATAACTGAGTAATTATCAAGCACTATTTCTTCTAAGTTCAACAAATCAGCCCTAAACCAGGTCTGTGCACTACATCATCCTCTAAGTTTGAACCTCACACCTCAACATATACCACCACATTGCCACCACATTTGCCACGTCACACACACAACAACAATGACAATGACTACAACTGCTGCCTCACCACCTCATTACCATGTCACCCTGGAACAACAACAACTATGACCACCACATGACCACCTCATCAAATAATGATGACTAAGCCTACCCTTCCCCTGAGTCCCCTTGTCTTGAGGGTTATTTTATTTCATTCATTAGCTACATGAGTACTAACAACCTTTCATAGTTATTGAGTACCTGTCATGACAACAACTTGTTGGGCCCACTACCATTAATTTAGGCCCACTACCTCTTGTTTGGACCCATTACAACTTGTTTGGAGTCAACTTTGGAGCCACTACAACTTGTTTGGACCTATTACAACTTGTTTGGAGCCACTACAACTTGTTTGGACCCATTACAACTCATTTAAGCCTACTACCATCAGTTTAGGCATACTACTGCTCGTTTGGACTCACTATTTCATTTTATTCTATTTATTGGCTATGCATAGGTTAAAATACATCAGTTACTTATCCTAATTTAGTCAGCAAAACAATATATATATTGGTTCATTTCGAGTTTTTGGCTTAAGAGAACTGCAGATATTTAAGGGTTACTACTTATTTGTACTGTAGTATTTCTGATGCAGACTACTGTAGACTACAAGTAGACTGCAAGGAGACTGCACAGCACTGTGCAGAAGATATACCTTCTCTACAGCCACTACAGGTAGTACAGTCAACCTACAGGCTCTGCACAGCACTGCTGTAGACTGTAGTAGGTGGCTCCGGAGTTTGAGTCATAACATGCCATTGCAAATAGGCTAAGCCTATAGCATGCTATCGTGTCAGAGTGTTGTGTAGTGCTATATAGACAGCTCATGTTCTTCTGTAGCAATAAAAGGAGACTACATAATACTTTGTACTATTCTAAGTTATATTAAGTTTATTTTTCATTATTATTTTTTGCGTGATCATTATTTCTTTCAAGTTCAACAGACCAGCCCTAAACATGGTCTGTGCACTCCATCAAATTACCCTTAAGCCCAACCAATGTTCGACACTTTACCATCACCACATCACCATCACCACCTCCTCCACCTGAATGACAATGATGGTACACATAAGGACACTACAGTGTGTTGTATGGTACAATTCCCGGAACGGACACAGTGTGCCATATGGTACAGATTCCCAGAACCCCTTGAATCTGGGAATATCACCTACCATATAGAGAAATACACAGTGTGCCGTGGTCTACAGATTCAAGGAATGCCTTTAAAATGCCAGCACTGTATGCTGCTGCCGGCTCCAGGCCCATCCCTAGGCCACAGGCAGGGCTAGTATCCATGCATATATATTTCTCTGATGTCCTAGAGTCATGATAGCAGCCATCGGTGAGCATAAGGGTAAGGGTGTTGATATATGAGGTGGCCAGTGCTAGCATCAGTGCCAAGGAGATGACCATCCGGTGTCCACTGTCAGTGCCAGTGTGAACTCCCAGTGCCGGTGTCCACTGTAAATGCCGGTGTGAAATACTAGTGCTGGTGTCCACTCTAAATCATGCCCATGTGAACTATCCATGCTGGTGTGACTTTGAGTGCCAGTGTCAAGCATCAGTGCCAGTGTCCATTGCCAATGGACCTTGGCAACTGGCACCAGCAATACATAATTTTGAAAATAGCAGAAACAGTATGTTTGGAATATAGTGCAATTTGTAATTGTATTTAAAAGGGAAAAAGACACTTGCATCATGTAAATTAAGGCCGGACAATGTGCTGATGGTGAGGCCAGTGGGTGGTTTGAGGCTGGCAACCAGCACCAGCAATACATCATTTCTAAAATACCAGACACAGTATATTTGGGATATAAAATGCAATTTTTAATTGTATTTGAAGAGGAAAAATACACTGGCATAATGTAAATGAAGGCTGGACAATGTGCCAATGGTGAGGCTGGCAATTGGTTCGACCCTGGCAACTGGCACCAGCAATACATAAGTTTTAAAACAGCAGAAACAGTATATTTGGAATATAAAATGCAGCTTTTAATTGTATTTGAAGGGGAAAAATACACTGGCATGATGTAAATGAAGGTCGGAAAATGTGCCGATGGTGAGGCTGGCAGGTGGTTTGAGGCCGGCAACCAGCACCGGCAATACATCATTTTTAAAATACCAGAAACAGTATATTTGGGATATAAAAGGCAACTTTTAATTGTATTTGAAGGGGACAAATACACCGGCATAATGTAAATGAAGGCTGGACAATGTGCCGATGGTGAGGCTGGCCATTGGTTCGACCCCGGCAACTGGCACCGGCAATACATAATTTTTAAAATGGCAGAAACAGTATATTTGGAATATAAAATGCAAATTTTAATTGTATTTGAAGCTGAAAATTACACTGGCATCATGTAAAGGCTGGACAGTGTGCCAATGGTTGGGCCAGCTATTTGTTCAACCCTGGCAACTGGCACCGGCAATACATAATTTTTCAAATCCCAGAACCAGTATATTTGGGATATCAAATGCATTTTTTAATTGTATTTGAAGTGGAAAATTACACTGGCATCATATAAGTGAGGGCCAGACAATGTGCCGATGGTGGGACTGGCCATCTATTCAACCCTGGCAGCTGGCACCAGTAATACATAATTTTTAAAACATCAGAAACAGTGTATGAAGAAAATAAAGTGCATTTTGTAATCATTTTTGATAAGGAACATTGCATTTGAATCATGGAAATAAAATTTAGCCAGGGTACCGAGGGTCGGACTGGCCCCGACTAAATTATTCAATCAGTCATCTCAATGTTTACACTATCTGGTACATATGAGACAGGTGCACAGCATGTCATAGTACACAGAACACCTTTCAGATAAGGTATATGGTAAAGAAACATTGAGATGACTGATTGAACAATGTAGTCGGGGCTGGTCCAACCCTTGGCACCCTGTCTAAATTTTATTTCCATTATTCAAATACAATGTTCCTTATCAAAAATGATTACAAAATGAACTTTATTTCTGTTATACACTGTTTCTGGTATTGTACAAATTATGTATTACTGGTGCCAGCTGCCAGGGTTGAATAAATGGCCAGTCCCACCATCAGCACATTGTCTGGCCCTCACTACCATGATGCTGGTGTAATTTTTCTCTTCAAATACAATTAAAAATCATATTTGATGTCCCAAATATACTATTTCTGGTATTTGAAAAATTATTTATTGCCAGTGCTGTTTGCTGGGGTCGAACCACTGGCTGGCCTGACCATTGGCACATTGTCCGACCTTCATTTACATTATGCCAGGAGGTCTTTACTCTCCCCCACACATTCCGAGCGGGTCCAAGCAGGTCCGAGTGAATTCCAAGCAGAATCCAAGCAGAATCTGACCATATTCCAACCAATTTGACATCAAATTCATTATAACCACCTAGGATCAATATACTGCCCTAACCTCTTAAATAAACCTTAATCCTGACCATAAATAGACTCTAACCAAACCTTAACCTAACCCTAAATGAGGTCAGAAGTTGGTCAGAATTTGGTCGGATTGCTCGGAATTTGGTTGGAATTTGGTTGGAATTTGGTTGGATTGCTTGGACCTGCTTGGACCTGCTGGGACCCACTTGGAATGTGTGGGGGAGGGTAAAGTACTGCATGCTGGTGTAATTTTCAGCTTCAAATACAATTAAAATTTGCATTGTATATTCCAAATATACTGTTTCTGCTGTTTTACAACTTATGTATTGCCGGTGCCAGTTGCCATGGTCAAACCAATGGCCGGCCTCACCATCGGCACATTGTCCGGCCTTCATTTATTCCATGCCGGTGTATTTTTCCCCTTCAAATACAATTAAAAATTGCCTTTTATATCCCAAATATACTGTTTCTGGTATTTTAAAAATGATGTATTGCTGGTGCTGGTTGCCAGCCTCAGACCACCTGCCAGCCTGACCATTGGCACATTGTCCGGCCTTCATTTACATTATGCCGGTGTAATTTTCAGCATCAAATACAATTAAACATTGCATTGTATATTCCAAATATACTGTTTCTGCTGTTTTAAAAATTATGTATTGCCGGTGCCGGTTGCCAGGGTCGAACCAATTGCCGGCTTCACCATCGGCACACTGTCTGGCCTTCATTTATATCATGCCAGTGTAATTTTCCCCTTCAAATACAATTAAAAATTGCATTGTATATTCCAAATATACTGTTTCTGCTGTTTTAAGAATTATATATTGCCGGTGCTGGTTGCCAGGGTCCATTAGCAATGGACACTGGCATTGGCAGTGGACACCGGCAGATAATTAACACCAGCACTCGAAGTGACACTGGCATGGATAGTTCACACTGGCATGATTTACAGTGGACACCGGCACTAGTAGTTCACACCGGCATTTACAGTTCACACTGGCACTGGCAGTTCACACCGGCACCTACATACCAGCACTGATGGTGGACACCGGATGGTCATGTCCTTGGCACTGATGCTGGCACCAGCCACCTCAGATATCAACCTTTATGCTAACTGATGGCTGCTATTATGACTCTAGGACATCAGAGAGAAAGGTACAATATATATGTATGGATACCAGCCCTGCCTGTGACCTAGGGATGGGCCTGGAGCCGGCAGCAGCATACCCTGTCAGCATTTTAAAGGCATTCCTTGAATCTGTAGACCACAGCACACTGTGTATTTCTCTATATGGTAGGTGATATTCCTGGATTCAAGGGGTTCCGGGAATCCGTACCATACAGCACACTGTGTCCGTTCTGGGAATTGTACCATACAACACACTGTAGTGTCCTTACCTGCATCATCATGACCCATGACCTCCTCCACCTCATCAGGAAAATATAAAAAAAACTTAAACAGGCTTCTTCTTGGCTTAGTGTGCTAATTGCCTGCTAAGCACAAATAAGCCAAAAATAAGCAAATGACTTGGCTTAGATGCCTTAGTTTACAACTTAACACACTTAATTTGTACTTAATTCAACTTAGATCACCAGATTTTGAATTCCAAGCTCAGATAAGTAGCCTTAAGTACTCATTAAGCCCGTGTAAGCCAAGTCATTTTCTTATTTTTGGCTTATTTGTGCTTAGAAGGCAATAAGTCCACTAAGCCAAGAATAAGCCTGTTTAAGTTCTTTCTATATTTTCCTGATGCTAGGACATGACAACAACGGTAACCCCTCACTGGGGGGTATTTTATTTTTTCTTTATTATGGTGCTGACAAGCCCTCTCAATATTGGGGGTGTTCTTCTATCCTAATAGGTACTCACTACAATGGTGATAACAACATATGACATTGTACCATTATGATGACATAGGACAACATAGGACAACCTACCACAGCATGCAACAGTGCCAGCAGTGATACAATGTCATATGATGACTTACAGTGATACACTGTCAGTATGCTAGGTGCTGTACCAACTGAGGGTGTGATGCGGCTCAGGGCTTAGGTGGCCTAAATACTGAGTCAAGTGTATGCAGAAAGGTTCCAACTAAGGTAGGGCGATATCACGCACCAATACTGATTGGTAGCATGAGAACAAAGCGTAAAAGTTGCCATCATGAAAATAAGCGGACTTTGAATTCACTTACCTATTGTGGAAGCAGCCCTGAATCACGTTCCTGGTCAATAAAATCATTCATTCAATGTTATCATCATCATCACTCATCATATCCTCAATGTCTTCCACTATGCTCTCAATCATTTACACTAACAACATGCTCCTTAATATCTACCATCCATTTGTCCCTTGGCACAAAGCGATCAATCTACTATTTGCATCGGTCATCGGCTCGCATTTGATTGCATCTATGGCCCATCATTTCAAGAGCGGCCTGTTTATGGACGCATCAGCTACATCTCCCATTATGTCAAAGGCTTTGTCATTGTTGTTGTGGCTATGGACCCACAAGTCTTTGCCTCAGCTATCTATCTTGCCATACCTCACTCCTGGATCGCACTCAGTCCCCTATCCTCACTCATCTACCTCTTATCTTATCACTCACTGCCAAAACCATCATTCACACGGTACCTGAAGCCTTCCCACCCTCTTTATGACAATTTAGGAAGTCCAGGAGGATCACGACTAAGCAGGAATTGCAGATGAATCAGCAGCAGAGGATTATTCTCACAGTGTGTCAAGTGTTATCAAGGCTGCGCTGATACACTGTCAGTACGCTAGGTGCTGTACTAACTGAGGTGTGATGCGGCTCGGGGCTTCGGTGGCCTAATCACTGAGTCAAGTATATGCAGAAAGGTTCCAACTCAGGTAGGGCGACGAGATATGAGGCAAGCAAAACGAGGAGCGATGTAATGACGAAAGGGCAATGAAGTAACGAAGTGGCGACGCAGTGACAAAGGGGCGACGCAGTGACAAAGGGGAGACGCAGTGACAAAGGGGAGACGCAGTGACAAAGGAGCGATGCAGTGATGAAGGGGCGACGCAGTGATGAAGTATAGTTGCTGTATGGGCAACTTGCAGTAAAACACAATGAAACAAAGGCGAACAACGAGAGAGACGATGACAAGACTTAAGTCTATACTCTGGGGAGAGAGGCAAATACTTTCTTATTGTCCTTTGTAACTAGATTACAGGAGGTTTTTATAGTAGGTAGAGGAGATCACATGGCTAAGTTGCACATGGGTATCTATAAAACAAATCAAAATGATGAAACAGGAGTCCAAGAAGGACTAGGCAAAATGGGGAGACAAAACATCAGGGATAGTGGGAGATAAATGAAAGAGGACCGGTCGTTGCTCCGAGGACTGGCAGGAGACATGTGGTATAGAGAGGCGATCAAGGAGCGATGGTAAATGTATCAAAAATAAAGAAAACAAAGTGTTTGAGGTAACCGAATAGAAATAAAAGAATATAAATGATCAGCGACCTAAAATACCCAATGGTGTTAAGGAACTTCTCGATCCGGTGGTTGTCGCTGGATAGGAGCAACTGGTAGGTTAGCAACGATGATTTGACACAGAACGATTTGGTGTAGCGTAAGGGGACATTGGTCTGGGCAGTGGACGTGCCTATGCCTCTTAGACAAGTGAGCATTACCAAATATGGAAAAAGCATGACTGTACACGTGACCGATGGGGAAAGGGAGCGAAAGGGAGGCAGAACACCTAATGTTGTCCAGGTACTGCTGGAAAAGGGGGTGATCGTATGAGCAAAATATAGCCAAGGCATTTAGGAAGCTTCTGGGACAGTAGGGGCGACGACCAAGTAGCCAGAGACTTATCTATGCAATAAAACAGCAAATAGTCGGTGTAAGAGGCAACGTAGAGCGACATTGCTGCCAAAAATGCGAAAAACAAAGGCAGGGAACCAGCATGTTCATCATCTCCTCCTTACTTTAATGTTGACTGTCCGCAGTCACCTTCAAATCAACAAAACAATGACTTGTCCAAAAGTAGCTGGATTGTGACAAGTGACTGACTCGGTGACAGTTGACAAGTGGCTTGGGCGCTTATTCAATCCTTATCTCCCCCCATCATGTCTACTGGTAGGACTCGCTGATCTGCTGTCATGGAACCTGAGCAGCCACCTGCTCCACCTACACCTTCTTTACCGGCCCCAGGAGAGCCCTCTTTGGCAGAGAAGTTATCCCTCAAGAGGGATTTCGATCGGCTCTTCCAGAAGACCTTGAGCGATAAAAAGGCCATTTTTGCTGCTGACGGAGAGACGGAGTGGAAGGCGGCACTGGTGGAGCTGGAGGAGGACCTGGTGTGTGTCTGAGCCCATTTGTACGATTGATTCTGATCAATTTTTTGGCAGGACAACCTTGGAGCATTGGTGGCTCGCTTGGAAACTCGGGCGGCGTTTGGCTGGAACCTGCGATATACGGATATGACTCCTTGGGTCGCCAAATTTCTGTCCTCCGCCCAGTCTAGTATCGTTAAGCGACTTAAAGAAAATATGCTTTGTCTTCATGCCCGGATATTCGAACTATCATTGTCCACACCCTTGGGATATTCAGAGGAAGATGGATCAGCCGGTGAGGAGGAGGAGGGTGAGGTGGAGTCCGAGGAAGAGGAGGTTGTACCGGTGAGCAAAGGGAAGTCGTCAATGAGCAAAGGCAAGTTGTCGATCAGGGAAGTTAGGTAGAACCAGAGGTCGTCAAGCTGAACGATCCACCAGTACGTCTGGGTCGTTTGTTCTTGGGCTTTCACTCATGGCGACTTTTTAGTGTGGCCGATGTGCCAAAGCCAGTCGTGACTGTGTCCCTCGTACTGGCCCAACCGATCACGGTCGTTGTGAACGCTGTTTTGCACAACGAAAAGGCTGTTCCTTGTACCAAAGGCCTGCGAGTACAGCAACTCCAAAGAAACGAGGCAAGGCCGCCGAGTTAGTTGAAGCTGAGGAGGGTGAGTCGGTAGAGGAGCCGGCACCGAAATCACCGGGGCTCTTGAGTTCTTTGACGAGAGGGTTTAAA
>MU130377.1:4045-15620 GCA_015039465.1 Phlegmacium glaucopus
GAACGAATCTCGCAAACACTGTAAATATCAGATTCGACGATTATCTCCCCATTACCCGCTATTTCGAATACCACGAATATCTTGTAAGAGGTCTGACGAAAATCCTCAAGAATACCAAACTCTCGAATATCATACTGCTGTCAATACCACCAAGCACGATTCAAGAAGTTCAGCATCGGAATAAACAAAAGGCTCATCAAGCCTCCTTCCAAATCATGTAAATAGTCATTCATTCATTCGAAATTGACACACGATGCACGAAACACACCTAATTCAGATCAAATTGCACCCTGTCACATCCATCGAGCGCACGCCTAACCATTCGACACACCTATTTTGAAAGCTGTACCATATATATTCGGAATCACATGAAAATCCCCAAAAACATACAAAAATATTGTTCAACTCGAAATTCAACACCCATACATGCAAATGAAGTCACTAAACGATGTACACAACACATTCGACTCGCACTATATGACATTCCCATCAATATCACCGAACGCGCACCAAATAGTTCAACAACTAAACGAAAATCTTTCAAACATTGTACATGCGGCACCCAATAGTTCTAAATCACCCCATCCTCTTTGCTCGATATTCAACACTCGCATATTCAAATCAAAAGACCATATGATTAACGAAACAAATCCGAATCATCATATATTACATCATTATCAACTCGATCGAACGCGCGTCTAACATTTCGATGACGAATTTATCATTCCCACCATCTATTCACCCTTTTCGAACATTGTAAATAATACACTCGAAGTCTGACAAAAATCCTCAAGAAGCAATCCCCAGCTTCAATTGTATCACCACGAAGATTGACCTTTTCCATTCTAACGACGAACCAACGAAGATTTCGAACAAATCATTCACAACAACCCTGCTATTTGACCACCTTTTCGAACCTTGTAAATAGTATATTCAAACATTCATCAATTTTATCATTCACAAAGAAAGTTTTATTCATTACAATTCAATTTCTACTATTACAATTTGTTTTCCCAACGAGAGACAAGTTGACTGGGAAGTCAACATTTTAAAGTCCCTGGGAGATGTGAGGAGGGATTCTCCCTACCTCGAATTATTACTATTTTCATAATTTCAAATTCAATACGGAATTTCGCACCGCGTTACATTTTTCAAATTCGTACGTTTCCTATTTTATCAATTTCAAATTCATTCCCCTTTTGGAAATTACTCCGAAATTACACAGTCCATTCTTACATACAAATTTGTTACCTCTCCGTTGAACTACGTAACTATAATGAATTAAGTAAGTAATTAGGGATACTAATATCGTGTTCTTAACACGAAGAGGTAGTTTCGGAAGACCAGGAGAGGTTGAAGTGCTTGTTAATAGTCACGCTGTACAGACAGAGAAACTAGCTAACCATGTAGCACAAGGAAGTGGGTAGTCCTTTTTGGATTTGACGACTAAACACCTTTATTCAACCTTAGTCACCTCCATTTACTAGTGGTCTGAATACAGTTGAATGGAGCGCTTTAGTCAAGTATAGTCAAACCTTAATTAACTGTTAGTGGTCGCACGACGAATAAGTCGTGAATAAGACTTACTTAGACAAATCTAATCTGTCCTGAGTTGAATCACGTAAGAATAAACGACGTTATATGAATCACCGATGAAGGAACCACTAATAGTGAAATAATGGCTTCAACTTAACCGAGATGTCTCATTATTCCCTTAAGGATTCGATTAGTTGATACTTGGACAGGCATACCATGTGTCATAATCTATCTAGATGACGTATATAACTATCCTTCCAGCTATGGTCCTTTTCTGCCCTTCCCCAGTCCGCCGTAGTTGAGGCAACTGCCGGCATCTTCTATCCCCATCGGCTAGCGCAGTTGTTGCTGCTTTCATTCCTGTGTAAAACCGCAGTTGACGCAGCCCTTGCCAGCTACCGCAACTGCCGTCACCTCCGGTAACCACACCCACAGTTAGTATAACTGCTACTACCTCTATCTTGTCCCGGGGTAGCTGTCACTTCCACCACCCCGACGCTTAACCCGGTTGTTGTTACCTCCGTTAACCAACCGAGTCGTACAGTTGTCACACCCCTTAACAAAGGCCCACACGCTCATATACCCCCCCTTCAACTGAGGCAGTTGAGATTACAAGGCTTAAACAACAAAATAATAAAGAACTATAGTTTAAAGAGGTAACAATTCAAAAATACAAGACTTAACAATACAAAAAGAACAACAACAATAAAAAATAACCAAGAGGAAAAGATGTTATATTGATGTCGAAAAATATGGAAATCAAACATCATGACACAAAACTTTTACCTATATACCCTTAGATTCTAGGCTCTTATTTTTAAAAAAAAAAAAAAAAAAAAAAAAAGCAAACCCGACCCGCAAGTCCTATAGTGGGCTTATGGTCGGTCTTTTGTGCAAGCCCGACCCACAAATCCTATAGGGGACTTTTGGTCGGTCTTTTACACAAAAGACCGGCCACGAGTCCTATAATAGGCTTTTTGTCGTTCTTTTGTACAAGACCGACCGTAAGTCCGCTAGAACACTCTAGATCGGGTGATTACCCACGAAATCACTGACAAAATGTGTTAAGTTCACCGAATTAACCAGCCGGGGTCGAGTACATGTATGTCATTCCGATTGACCCAGTTTAAAAGTCAGGTTAATTTGTAGACCCCGGGTTAGCCTCCAGTAAGTTTATCATTTCAATAGGTTTATGACTGGCTCAAAAAAGTTAAAAAATTCTTAAGACGGTCGAGTTAGCCAGCCAGGGTCGAGTACATGTATCACATTTCGGCTGACACAATTTTAAAGTTAGGTTAATTTTTAGACACCGGGTTAGACGTTGACTAAGTTTATTGTGTCAATAAGTTTATGACTGGCTCAAAAAAGTTAAAAAAATTTCTAACACGTCCGAATTAGTCAGCCGGGGTCGAGTACATGTATCACATTTCGGTTGAGACAGTTTTAAAGTTAGGTTAATTTGTAGACTCCGGGTTAGTCGTTGAGTAAGTTTATTGTGTCAATAGGTTTATGACTGGCTCAAAAAAGTTAAAAAATTTCTAACACGCCCGAATTAGCCAGCCGGGGTCGAGTACATGTATCACATTTCGGTTGAGACAGTTTTAAAGTTAGGTTAATTTGTAGACACCGGGTTAGCCGTTGAGTAAGTTTATTGTGTCAATAAGTTTATGACTGGCTCAAAAAAGTTAAAAAAATTTCTAACACTCCCGAATTAGCCAGCCGGGGTCGAGTACATGTATCACGTTTCGGTTGAGACAGTTTTACAGTTAGGTTAACTTGTAGACACCGGGTTAGCCGTTGAGTAAGTTTATTGTGTCAATAAGTTTATGACTGGCTCAAAAAAGTTAAAAAATTTCTAAGACGCCCGAGTTAGCCAGCCGGGGTCGAGTATATGTATCACATTTCGATTGAGACAGTTTTAAAGGTTAGGTTAAGTTTTAGACACCGGATTAGACGTTGACTAAGTTAAGAGTCTTAATAGGTAAGTTAATTTGTAGACACCGGGTTAGTCGTTGAGTAAGTTTATTGTATTAATAGGTCTGACTGGCTCGAAAAAGTTAAAAAATTCTTAAGGTCACGGAATTAGTCAACGGGGGTGGACTACATCTATTAGGATGTAACTGAGATAATAAGATAGGAAGGTAAATTGTTCATACTCCGCGTCAACCGTCGAGTAAGTTTATTACATTAATACGTGTAGACTGGATGAAAGACTGAACAAAAGTTTCGTCAGACCCAGACTTGTACGGTCGATATCGAGACTAATGACCATATATGAAATGAGAGATTACCAAAGTGTCCATACCTCCCCGGAGTCGTGTCCCTCGTCCCCCTGGTAGTAGTTATCATGATCGTGTTCAGGGATGTATGATTACGGGACATAGATGATATATATTGGTAACTAAGTATATGATTTATCAAGGAAATATGAGTAAACAATGATGTTCTATGGACCTCCTATCGGATACCTTTACTAGACAACCTTACCTCATTCATACACACTTTTAACGTTTTAACAGTATGACACTGTATGGTCTCATTCCATTTTATATACTTACCTATATTTAGTACTTATGTCATAATTCTTCTACTAGGTTTTTCTTAATCTTTCTTGATACCTCAGTCTTGTCTATATACTTCTGACGTTACGATTTTTGTAGTATTAATCTATCATCAGTCTCAATACGTTAATACTACAAAAATCGTAACGTTAGAAGTATAGAGACAAGACTGAGGTATCAAGAAAGATTAAGAAAAACCTAGTAGAAGAATTATGACATAAGTACTAAATATAGGTAAGTATATAAAATGGAATGAGACCATACAGTGTCATACTGTTAAAACGTTAAAAGTGTGTATGAATGAGGTAAGGTTGTCTAGTAAAGGTATCCGATAGGAGGTCCATAGAACATCATTGTTTACTCATATTTCCTTGATAAATCATATACTTAGTTACCAATATATATCATCTATGTCCCGTAATCATACATCCCTGAACACGATCATGATTAACTACTACCAGGGGGACGAGGGACACGACTCCGGGGAGGTATGGACACTTTTGTAATCTCTCATTTCATATATGGTCATTAGTCTCGATATCGACCGTACAAGTCTGGGTCTGACGAAACTTTTTTTCAGTCTTTCATCCAGTCTACACGTATTAATGTAATAAACTTACTCGACGGTTGACGCGGAGTATGAACAATTTACCTTCCTATCTTATTATCTCAGTTACATCCTAATAGATGTAGTCCACCCCCGTTGACTAATTCCGTGACCTTAAGAATTTTTTAACTTTTTCGAGCCAGTCAGACCTATTAATACAATAAACTTACTCAACGACTAACCCGGTGTCTACAAATTAACTTACCTTTAAAACTGTCTCAATCGAAATGTGATACATATACTCGACCCCGGCTGGCTAACTCGGGCGTCTTAGAAATTTTTTAACTTTTTTGAGCCAGTCATAAACTTATTGACACAATAAACTTACTCAACGGCTAACCCGGTGTCTACAAGTTAACCTAACTGTAAAACTGTCTCAACCGAAACGTGATACATGTACTCGACCCCGGCTGGCTAATTCGGGAGTGTTAGAAATTTTTTTAACTTTTTTGAGCCAGTCATAAACTTATTGACACAATAAACTTACTCAACGGCTAACCCGGTGTCTACAAATTAACCTAACTTTAAAACTATCTCAACCGAAATGTGATACATGTACTCGACCCCGGCTGGCTAATTCGGGCGTGTTAGAAATTTTTTAACTTTTTTGAGCCAGTCATAAACTTATTGACACAATAAACTTACTCAACGGCTAACCCGGAGTCTACAAATGAACGTGTTTTCTGGCTGGTTTTTGGATAATATCCCGAGCACCAGCCAGAAAATGTCTGCTCTGGCTGGTTGTTGGGTTGTATCCCAAATGCCCAGCCAGAACCGTCTTTTCTGGTTGGTATTCGGGTGGTATCCCGAATGGCCAGCCAGAAAAGACAGTTTCTGGCTGGTATTCGGGTGATATCCTGAACGCCCGAGTGCCCAGCCCAGAATGTGTTTTCTGGCTGGTCCTGGGGTATCCCGAGCGCCCAGCCAGAAACCGCTTTCTGGCTAATTTTTGAGTAGATAATTGGTTCGGGTACCCGATTAGTGCTCACCTGCACCCATTACCCCCCATATGTGTAGGGGCATCAGCTTATCAGTCAATGACAGACATATTCCCAGCATCAGCTTAGTCCGCTGCTGGGTCTATGACGGTACATTTTAACAGTTCGCGCTTCCGTCTGAGACGGACAAAGTGGGCTAACATATGTGTAACTCAAGGGGGTCCCGGGATTTTAGTCCGTGACCTGAGGAGGGGGGGGGGTACCTGCTGAGGGCTTAAAAAATTTTTCTAGTACCACTTTAAACACACATTTCCTGCTACTAGACAGCATTTCTGCCCCTGTATCATCATAACATAGCTAAATACAGTTCATATTTACCTTCTGGGCAAGGTTATTTATGTTTTTAAGTGATAAAAGATTGTTAAAAAAATATGGAGAGTCAGAAAACATATGGATACCACCTATAACAGGATGATCCGACCACATCCCATCAAAACATACCTAATTTGGACAAAAACATACCCTTTTTGGAAGGAGGGGGGTAGGTCAAAATGCCTTAAAAAAATTTAACGACCCCGTGCCGTTTTTACAATTCCTGGACCCCCTTGGTATAACTCCTACAATAATCCTGGTGCGGATCTCAATGGGACTCTCGTTCCACGACAAGGAATCTATGATGGAATCTACCATTGGGAGTTTGTGCTCCGTAGATAACAATTCAAAGTCAATGCCGGAAACCGAAGATGTCGGTATTGTGAATAGAGACAATGATACTATCGAGATAGTAGTTAGATGATTCATATAGATCCTATGGGCAGCGTACACTAGATCTTGTATGTATACTGTGGTCAATCGTGATAAAGACTCACCTTGAAACCGTCCAGCCTGTGTTGTCCTGTTCTTGATTCAAGCATTAGGTATTATTGTCTGTCTGGATTGATCCTAGTACCACATTTCCATTGTTGGTCGCTGGTCACTGGGTGCTTGGCACTGTCCAACAGATCAACAACGATATCCTCTAGTAAATTGGCCACATATTTATCCGGCATCATTCACGACTTCAGACCGATCATAGGTTCTAAACCATATTACTCAGGCTGGGGTTCATTGTAGGCGTGACCATTTTGCTGGATCTTATGGCAGATAGCGTGACAATGGGTGTGAGGAATAAAAGTGTGGCTCAAGACCAAGGTCTGAAGGTACTTAACCCTATTATATCCTCGTCAATAAAACTCACTGCCACTCTATTTATCTCACCGGTGAAAACAACTCATCCCATACAAATGGGATGGCACAAATACCACATGCTAAATCTGATCAACTCTCTTGTTATCAGTGAGCTTAGCGGCGAATAACATTTCGAACATACCTCAACATCAGTAAATTCAGGGTCTGCTTACTAGCGCTGGATAGTGCCGGATAGCACCATAGCACCATAGTAAAGGGTCCTTTATTTGTAGTGCTGGACAGCATCATGCTATTCCTGTCTAGATGGCCTGTTACTGTAGAGTACTAGGGAGTGCTATATAGGCCTAGGTTACTACTATGGAGTACTACATAGGTCTAGGTTACTACTACAGAGTACTTTATAGGCCTAAGTTACTACTATCCCGAAGCCATATCTCTCTTTCGAGCACTTGGTTAGTTCCACCCGATGCTATAAAGTAGCATATAGACCATATAGACCATATAGTACCTTAATTCTTATAGTGTTGCATAACAAAAAAAAAAATTATATTATGTATAGGCTATGAATACGAAATATACTAATGTGCAAAAAACGGGGTATTAAAGACTACTTGAAAGAAACTTATGTCAACGGAACCTGGACCTTGGTTTTATCAACAATTATACCGGCAGTGAAACGAGGACATACCAAATCATTTCGGAAACCCAGTTATCAGTCGAGTTGTAAAGTGGGTACATAGCGAGTCGGTGGGTCTTCAGCTCGTTGCAGAAGTCACCTAACGAAACAAGTCACTCGTCAGTAAATTGAATTAAGAAAGTTTTAAACAAAGAATGCTTACATTCCTTTCCGTGCCCATCCTGCGCGACGAGACTCATATTGTGCTCCATGGTATTGGTGGCCCTTCAACGTATCTATCAGGGTGAGATGCTGTTTCATAACGGCTCTATATTTATAGTGATGGGCAGGGGTTTGGGAAACCCCTGGGGTACAAGGGTAAGGGTAAGGAGGGTCAGGGTCAGGGTACAGATTTTTTGACCCTTGAAAACCCCTTACCCTTCTGGAGGGGTCAGGGTATTTTTGGGAATTTTTATTTCTCTGATATCAGAGTGATCTAACTGTTGTGTATCTATAAAATTGACTTTAAATCAGAGAAAAAGCAATCTAAAGAGGCCTCACTGCTTTCACAGCAATCAGTAGCTTAAAATACTAGTCAAACCCTCTCTATTTCATTTAAAATCTATTGCTAAACACCTTTAACACCCTGAACATGTTTTAAATAATAGCTACTTTGAAGGCTCCTTTGGATTACAAAGCTTGAGGAAGGATTTGGACCAAACCCTTGCACTAAACCCTGCTGGGGTTTCTTACCCTCCAACCCCTCAGAAACCCTTACCCTTGTCAGCCTAATTCCACCCCAGGGTTACCCTTGACCATCACTGATATTTATCTCCGTCGAGAGGGATTCGTTTCTTGTAGCCAAAGTCAACATATTCTTCGAGGCAGTTCTGGATCTATAAAAGGATTATTAGTGGGATGTCAAAATTATTTTAAAGGAGAAAAGATGTACAGTGGTCATTACCAAAGCAATGACATGATCAGGGATGGTTTGTTCGAAGTCTTCAGGAAAAAGGTTTGCGAGACAATCATTGTCTGCATAGAAAAACTGATGTATTGTGGTTGATATTGCTGGATGTGCAATGTTCTTGCATTTGCCCTTCAAACATGTCAAAAAGGATATCAGAAAGCGAAGAAAAGACAAAGAAAAAGCTTACATTCTCATCTTCTCTGCCTCGAAGAAAACGGCCTTGGGTAAGCGCTTCATTGACCGCATGTATGACCAAGTCATATTCTTCTTGCTGATTCCCTCCTTCGAATTCAGGTGGGCAAAGTAGATTTGTGTATTTCAATGAAATAATTTGCTGAGCAACTCTTTTTAATTTCTGGCAGAAGGTAGAGTGTTCATTGAAAACCTAGGTATAGAATTAGTCAATATTAAATAACGAGGATGCGACACGTCTACCAAAATGCTCATATCTCAATTTGGAGGATATCCTAAAAGAATGATCAATAATTTGACAAGTAAAATGACAAAGAAATCCGACCTGGCTCCAGAACGTTATCCGCAACCATTTGGTATTCAGCAATGGTGTTGGTAAGGATGAGGGTAGCCTGCTTGAGGTCTGTCTTCCTTCGCGGAAAGGCATTAACAAGGGCCACATGCCTTCTCATATTATTCTTCGCAGTCTCGAGCATGGCCTGCCAGCCCGGAGGATAATACTTCATAGTGATTGGCTTGGGCTCTGCATCCCTTGGTGTTTTTGAATAGCGACGGGCCCGCCCAGTGGATGATTCATTGTCTTCATCATTATCGGTCTCGCCATTCTGTTCAGTGGTACATTTGTTGTCGAGATTGACATCGTCTTCGAATCCTGTTCATTTGAGTTGACGCCTATATGATTGATGGGCAGCGGCATCTGCCAGGTTTCCAAGATGAGGTGGGCGCACTGGACGGTTATGTGCACGGTGATCTTCGACTACGTCAATATCATGATCCTGGATAAAATTTCAATACAAAATGAATAATTATGGAATAAGAGTACCTCATTGTCAGGGTTAGGCAACTTGTCTATAATATTAGACAAGTTATCAGCAACTGAGCTGCAATTTGAAGGGATTTATTTACCTTGGGAGTAGTGTAGAGCCGCCTGAGCCGCTGCGTTGTCAATTTCTATTGTTAGGTGATAATACAGTTAGTTTAGATGTTACAATGATTTTAACAGCAACTTACCTATATCCATGTTGATATCAGGTCTAGGACTGGGCTCGCAGCTTGCATATATGTCTTCATCACTGTCGCTGCGATATGTTTGAACATTGCTGCTGTTGCTTTCTCCTCGGCCGTCATCGCTATAACTATAGCTATTGTTATCATCATCGTCATTGCCGTCTTCATCACCATCACCGTCATTGTCATCTCCGTCAGTTTCTGTGATACCAGGAACAGCAGTGTTGCAGTTGTGAATCAAGTTGAATTGGCTTTGAGACTGAGAGTTGGCTTGCAGACGTTGGCCATGATCCTTTCGATTGTTGCAATCACAGTTGGTCCCTATTTCTTAGATAGTTAATATATGCTGTCATATGCATGTACAAGGTTATACCGGTCTGAGTGCTTGGTAGCGTTGCATTCCCCATTTGTGAGTTGTTGTCTGCAGCAGAGAACCCAAATCACGACTCTGCTGAGGCCCTCTGAAAGATTGGTTTTGGACCAGCCTGAGGCAACATTGCCGCAGATCGTGGTAGCTTCAGAGCAGTTGTTACTTTTGTATTTGAATCTTGCTTCTAGGAATTGGTTGAGAGTTGAATTATAATTGATAAAATATTGTAGTTACCCTATTTTTTCGTAAAGCCTGAGGAGGCGCCATAGCATTCTCGGGTATAGTTTCTGGGATTCCATCGTTCTTCTTGGCAGTTTGATCTCTCATTATGGGATTCAACGCATTTTCTAGTTGGTAGGCATGTCCGCCCTGACCACAGTTAGGCTGAACTGCTCGCCTACTGGTTGGTTCTCTCGTAGTTGGCACTCCAACGTTCTCTGTGCAGGGTCAGCGGGTTCTTCAATATATTCAATAAATATTACCTTTTTGTGTGCCTGCAAGCTCATTGGTAGGAGCTATAGAGAAGACGGTAGTAAAGTCAGTCCATAAGTAAAATAAGGGTTAAAGTGAGACTCACCTTGTCTTTTACTGGTCGGCGCGTCACTAGAGATACCGGGACGTGCTGCCTTACTACTGGCTTGGTCTTTTACAGAGACAGTAGCCTTGCGTTTGGAAGCATTGGGTCTGGAAGGCATAGGGAAGCTTGGTAAGATATAGGAAAGTAAAAGATTTGGTTTTTGGCAGTATCAACTAGGAAACAAAAAGCGGTACTACATGACAATTTGAACTTATTTATTTGTGGCAGGCTTGAATTTTACCAACCCTGAGGTCAACCAGGGGATGGACAAATAAATAAAAAAGAAACACGTACAATAAAAAATGTAAAGCGAGACCCAGCAGTGACACATGGTTCAATCAAGCAACAAAGAGATGGCAGGCGAACCAGATACTGAGATGGTATAGGTTTCTAATATATGCATGGGTAGCTCATAATTGCAGCAGAGAATATTTGGAAACTTACGATCATGTGTTTTCGCTACAGTCGCAGTATGAGAGTCAATCAACTCGATGGTAAACCCGTTACTCCTGATAGTATGCATGATTGTGCACATATACTCCTCCACTGACTTGAGTTGGACCTCAGCAAATTTGGCGTTGTCCTGGGCCTTCTCCAGTTGCAGAGCAGTCAAGTTGTTGAATGTACATCAGGAAAAATGACTTGTGCCCTAGGCTGTCCTGAAATGTCCTGGGGTGCCCCAGGCAGCTCAGGGCACTCAGGTCAAGAGGTTGCCCTGGGGTGCAAGTTACCTATGTATGAAAAGTCTTAGGCTGTCCTGGGGCAACCTGAGGCAACCTGAGAGCGTCCTGAGGCAACCTGAGAGCGTCCTGAGGCAACCTGAGGCAACCTGAGGCAACCTGAGAGCATCCTGAGGCAACCTGAGAGCATCCTGAGGCAGCCTTAGTCCCTTTGGATCTGATGCTAGAAAACATATATAAACCAGATATTTGAGTGGTCTCACACAACAGAATAATAATAATAACAATAAAATCATATTCAATTATTCTAAAAATCATATATACTGGGGAAG